>LBNU01025150.1:9692-22288 GCA_014162995.1 Artemisia annua | reverse complement strand
TCTCGAGGAAATAAATACATTCTCGTGGCTGTTGACTATTTGTCAAAATGGGTTGAAGCGAAAGCTTTACCCACCAATGATGCCCGAGTTGTTGTGAAATTCCTCAAAGCTCTGTTTGCCCGTTTTGGAACTCTACGTGCTATAATCAGTGATCGTGGTACGCATTTCTGCAATGACAAATTTGATAAAGTCATGCAAAAGTATGGTGTAACTCACCGTCTTTCTACTGCGTACCACCCACAAACAAGTTGACAAGTAGAAGTTTCAAATCGGGGTATAAAAAGGATACTGGAAAGAACCGTAGGAGAAAACCGTGCTGCATGGTCGGATAAATTGGATGACGCACTATGGGCCTTTCGTACAGCCTATAAAACACCCATTGGGTGTACGCCTTACAAGCTTGTGTACGGAAAGACATGTCATCTTCCGATGGAACTTGAGCACAAAGCCTACTGGGCATTAAAACATGCCAACTTTGACCTCAAAACTGCGGGTAATCACTGAAAAGTTCAAATGAATGAATTAAATGAACTACGTGATCAGGCTTACGAGAACTCTTTAATCTATAAAGAAAAGACAAAGAAGATTCATGACTCAAAAATAAAGAACCGCGTTTTTAACGTTGGTGATCGAGTCCTTCTCTTTAATTCTAGATTAAAGATCTTCTCGGATAAACTCAAAACCCATAGGAATGGCCCATTCACTATCACTAAGGTTTATCCATATGGTACCGTTGAGTTATCTCAAAATGACGGTCCATGTTTTAAAGTGAATGGGCATCGTGTGAAACACTACTTTGGAGAGGACATACCATCCATGGTTGTCCCGGATCTCCAAACTTTCCCCAAGGACAATTAAATTCGGGGTCGAGTCAAGCTAGCGACTCGGTAATCAAAAACAGTAGCTTCCTCATGGACAATTTAATTCGGGGTCGAGTCAAGCTAGCGACTCGGTAATCAAAAACAGTAGCAATACGGGTTTTCACCCATATTTCTGTCTTCTTTCTCTTTTCTACCACCCTAGTACTGGGGGGGGAGTGCCCCAAACATGTTGTATACATATGTGTAAAATATATCTTTCAAAAAAACCAAAAAATAATAATATAAAAATAATAAACATGTAAATAGCCTAAAATAAGACGGTATTAATATTCCTTCTTACGTTCTACAGTGTCGGTTTAACACCCGGTACTGTTTGAATATTGAGATATTCATTTCTAAGTTGGGGGGGGGGGGGGGGGATTCTCACGAATTCAAACACATGTTCCATCTAGCACCCTCATTTGATCAAAATTTAAAGTTTTTTCACACTTAGAAATGCAATAAATGGTTATCAGTCCGCCATGTCTAACCCATATAAGGACTGGCTAATCCAGGAGCAAACGGCTCTTGGTAAAGATATCTCAAATCCGTTGATGGCTTGCAATTTGCCCAAAATTGTATGGTAAATCAACTCGCCATATCCTAAAAAGTGAAAGAGTTGGCTAGCCCGCAAGATTATGGCTTGTGGTAAAGGCAGTGGAAAAACCATAATTGGTATTTAGCTCACCAAGATGTTGACTATTCCATCAAGAGTTGGCTAGTCCAGAAGCAAACGGCTTTTGGTAAAGACAAAACAAATCCGTTGACAGCTGGTGGTTTGCTCAAAATCACATGGTTATCAAGTGGACCATAGTTCTTACTTGAACTGATACATTTGGCTACTCCAGAAGTGATGGCTTTTGGTAAAGAGACAAAAATCCATTAAAATTTTCTCAAAAGATTGCTAGGGACTAGCAATAGTTTAGTGTGGGGGATTGATGAGTGTGTAAATATTCATTATTTCTGTCACATTTAGACTGCAAAAACATCTAAAATCACACAGAAATACCACAAAATACATAAAATATCTTTGAATTGTGTTTTTATGTGTTTCAGATACAAAAAGATTGAAAACTGATGAAAAACAGTCAAGTTTGCATAATTGGCAGTTTCAGTCCCTCAACTTTCATAAAATGGCAAAACTAGTCCCTGGTTATTCAAAACATGGAAAATATTATCAAAGGTCCTTTGGGATTCACAAGTTGTCAAAAGAAGTCCTTTAAAGTCAAAAATTGAAAAATGACAACTTTGGTCCCTCAAGTTTGTAAAATGGCAAAATAAGCCCCTAAAGTTTCACACTTTGGCAAAACTAGTCCTTGAGGGTTTAAAATGAATGAAAAGTCAATATTAGTCCATGGGAAATCAAACTTGTTCACTTTTAGTCCCTGGATAAAAGTTTTCAACAATTGGCAGAAAAGGCCCCTCAAGTTTCAAAAGTGGCAAAAATGGTCCCTGGGTATTTAAAAAGTGAAAAATATCAAAATCTACCCTTGTACTATTCACATATAGCATAATTGATCCTTATGATATTTATTGGAAAGTTACATGTTCAGTCCCTCAAAAATCCAAAGTTTACAAATTAGGTCCTTGGGCTTTAAATACCACAAACCAACCGGACCTTAGTTATTAAAACCCTTAACCCATTTACCCTTAGCCCAAAATAAATAAAAAAAACCCTTACCCCTGGCCCAACACACAACCGGCCCACACCCTTTTATAATAAAAACGGGGTTTGACCCCGTTTGACCTCCCAAAACCGCCAAAACCACCCACACTGTTCATCCTCCACCTCCACCCCTGCAATTCCAAAACCAGGGTGGTTTTGCCACCTCTTCTCCTCCACCTGTCTATCCCAGCTCATCACTTACCCTCCCAAACCACCTCACACAAACCAACAGTGATAATTAATGCTTCTTCCCAACTCCTCTCCACTGAGAAAAGTGACAACCTTGGGAAATCCTTACACCTCAACCCCAGCCCCATACCTACTATCTAAAATGTTCCCTCCACCTAATATATCACTCCAAAATTCCTTAATTGCTTCCAAACCACCACAAGCTACTTGAAAGACTTTTGGCGCCAAAATGCCAAGTGTGTGGTTCTGATGAATTTCAAGGATTCAAAGGTCAAGATGAAGTGGGAATTACTCAGAGGTCGACAAGTAACTCAAAATGTCTCAATAATAAAAGAAAGAAGCCAAGGAAAAGAATATCTAGTGTAATTTTAATGTCTTAGTTTCGTATTAAGCAATCTTAATTTTCCAGTGTAACATTTAGCTTTTCAAGTATTGTAACAAGTGTTTTAGTGTGAAATAAACCTATTTCATCTTTTAAATTTCAATCTCAATACCATTTTCAGTTTATGCAAAATTTATCTCAAAAGTTTAAGTTACCTTAAATGTTGTTAATATTGGTTGTAATGGACTCATAAGCTAATATAAGTTCCTTATATAGCTTATACAAGCTACTAGAAACAATAAAATCAGGCATAGTAATAAAAAGCAAAAATACATAAAAAAATAGTGAAAAATAAAAAATCCTTGGTGAGAATGAAAGAAGGCTTGGAGCAGGGTGTATTATGGATTGCCTTGGGTTAGTAGCTTAGTGGTAAGCTTATAAGAGTGTCCTTTGGTCCTTGATCTAAATTCTCAGCTTGGTGCTCATTTGTAAGCTTATTCTCAATTTTCCATTTCACTATCTTTGTTGTTTAATCTTAGTAATTTCTGTGTTTCTATGCTTTTTTGTTGTTACTTAATCATAATCAAGCTTAATATTGAGGTCTTGTTTGTTAGAATCCATAGTTGCAAAAAATTACAAATCTCACAGTAAAAATCACAAACTTGACAAATCTGTGTTTTCTGCTTGTGTTCTTGAAGTTTTATGCTCATTTAATCTTATACAATCATAATATAGTCTTTTGAATCAGTGTGGTGGTTTAAATTCACTATTTGCTTTGAAAATCATAATTTCATCAATTTTAAAGGTTGTTTGGATTAACTGAGTTGAAAGTCTCAGAGGTTGTATTTGTTGTTAATTTCTATTGATACTTGATCCATTAGGTTCCTTAAGGATTGACAAACCTTTAAACTCAGTGGTTATGTGTTAAAAAGTCAAAATGACTTACAGTCTCACTTAATTTGTTATCTGTTAGGATTTATAGGTCCATTATCTACATACTAGCTTAATACTTGTTACTCTAGCTTAATTTCATGATCTTATAGCTTAACATATAATAAGTAGTCCATAAATTCGTGTAGAAGTTCATATAAGTCTACATACTAGTATTTATTAAAAAGTCAAAATTTCACTTAGTCAGTTTTTGAATAAAATAGATAATTTTTTATAGGTCTTATTATTAGGAGTTAAGACTTGTGCTTTTAGAATTATAATATTTTACTGCTCATCTTAACTAGACTATTTTTAGTTATTTTTATTAATCAAGTTTAACTGCCTAATTTGTGCTTAACTTTTAGCACTTTTTCAAAAAGTTCCCCTATGCACAGGCTTACTAGCCACTTTCACAAGCTCATAACTTATTCATTATTTGGCTTAAGCTTGTGTAAATTAGTGTTTTGTGAAACCCTCCTGGCTATCTACTTGTGCAAGTACTTATATTTCATTTACAAGCTTAATTGTCTGCTTATTTTGTGCCAAATGTTTTCTCAAATCCATTCACTACACTGAGTCATCAGTGTAGTGAGTCACTTTTCATAAGCTCATAAAAAGCTTATCTTTTGGACTTAGCTTGTGAGATTTGGTTTTTTGAAAAGCCAATCCACAACTCTCTAAGGTCCAGTGCTCAAATTTCATTTTCAAGCTTATTTGATAAGCCTGCAAACAGCTTATTGTTTGTCCCATTCCTGTGCACATTGAACAATACAGTGAGTTCATAGCTTTTTCTTAAGCCTCTCAAAAGCTCATTAGTGGGTCTTACCCTGAGATCTTTGGCTTTTTGGAAAGCCCACCAACCCAGCTCTCTACTCCAGTCTTTATTTTGAGCTTTTAAGCTTATTACATAAGCTTAAATTGCTTGTAGATTTGACTACAGGGTGTTTGGCTTAGGAGTGTGAGTTGGATTTGCTTATTTGTTTATCAAGCTTTAACAAGTAACTCAAAATGTCTCTATAATAGAAGAAAGAAGCCAAGGAAAAGAATATCTAGTGTAATTTTAATGTCTTAGTTTCGTATTAAGCAATCTTAATTTTCCAGTGTAACATTTAGCTTTTCAAGTATTGTAACAAGTGTTTTAGTGTGAAATAAACCTATTTCATCTTTTAAATTTCAATCTCAATACCATTTTCAGTTTATGCAAAATTTATCTCAAAAGTTTAAGTTACCTTGAATGTTGTTAATGTTGGTTGTAATGGACTCATAAGCTAATATAAGTTCCTTATATAGCTTATACAAGCTACTAGAAACAATAAAATCAGGCATAGTAATAAAAAGCAAAAATACATAAAAAAATAGTGAAAAATAAAAAATCCTTGGTGAGAATGAAAGAAGGCTTGGAGCAGGGTGTATTATGGATTGCCTTGGGTTAGTAGCTTAGTGGTAAGCTTATAAGAGTGTCCTTTGGTCTTTGATCTAAATTCTCAGCTTGGTGCTCATTTGTAAGCTTATTCTTAATTTTCCATTTCACTATCTTTGTTGTTTAATCTTAGTAATTTCTGTGTTTCTATGCTTGTTTGTTGTTACTTAATCATAATAAAGCTTAATATTGAGGTCTTGTTTGTTAGAATCCATAGTTGCAAAAAATTACAAATCTCAAAGTGAAAATCACAAACTTGAAAAATCTGTGTTTTCTGCTTGTGTTCTTGAAGTTTTATGCTCATTTGATCTTATACAATCATAATATAGTCTTTTGAATCAGTGTGGTGGTTTAAATTCACTATTTGCTTTGAAAATCATAATTTCATCAATTTTAAAGGTTGTTTGGATTAACTGAGTTGAAAGTCTCAGAGGTTGTATTTGTTGTTAATTTCTATTGATACTTGATCCATTAGGTTCCTTAAGGATTGATAAACCTTTAAACTCAGTGGTTATGTGTTAAAAAGTCAAAATGACTTACAGTCTCACTTAATTTGTTATCTGTTAGGATTTATAGGTCCATAATCTACATACTAGCTCAATACTTGTTACTCTAGCTTAATTTCATGATCTTATAGCTTAACATATCATAAGTAGTCCATAAATTCGTGTAGAAGTTCATATAAGTCAACATACTAGTATTTATTAAAAAGTCAAAATTTCACTTAGTCAGTTTTTGAATAAAATAGATAATTTTTTATAGGTCTTATTATTAGGAGTTAAGACTTGTGCTTTTAGAATTATAATATTTTACTGCTCATCTTAACTAGACTATTTTTAGTTATTTTTATTAATCAAGTTTAACTTCTTAATTTGTGCTTAACTTTTAGCACTTTTTCAAAAAGTTCCCCTGTGCACAGGCTTACTAGCCACTTTCACAAGCTCATAACTTATTCATTATTTGGCTTAAGCTTGTGTAAATTGGTGTTTTGTGAAACCCTCCTGGCTATCTACTTGTGCAAGTACTTATATTTCATTTACAAGCTTATTTGTCTGCTTATTTTGTGCCAAATGTTTTCTTAAATCCATTCACTATACTGAGTCATCAGTGTAGTGAGTCACTTTTCATAAGCTCATAAAAAGCTTATCTTTTGGACTTAGCTTGTGAGATGGTCTTACCTCAAACCTTTACTATAAACGGGGGTTATACTTTACCCATGTGTTTTATGAATTAAGGAAATGGTGAAATTAGTCTTATAAATTTAAAGCTTTCGAAACACATCAAAGTTTTTGGCGCCGCTGCCGGGGAGGTTAGATTGAATCATATTGTTAGTTTTGCAAAAGTAAATTTACTTAATACCAAGAATTCTTACTAGAATTTAGAAAAATTTCGTTTCTGAGATAAAAAGAGCGCTGGTTTTTCAGACAAAAACCGCCGAACTTATGACACAGTAAAAGAATAGTTGGATTTGATTTCACAAAACCCCAAAAACAATCTTGTATAATGCTTTTTCCAAATTTTGAGAGCATAGGACTTTTGTTTCTCTTGTTTTTACTATCTGAATTACTGCATGAGTATATACTTGGTTTTTTGAAAAGCCAATCCACAACTCTCTAAGGTCCTGTGCTCAAATATCATTTTCAAGCTTATTTGATAAGCCTGCAAACAGCTTATTGTTTGTCCCATTCCTGTGCACATTGAACAATACAGTAAGTTCATAGCTTTTTCTTAAGCCTCTCAAAAGCTCATTAGTGGGTCTTACCCTGAGATCTTTGGCTTTTTGGAAAGCCCACCAACCCAGCTCTCTACTCCAGTCTTTATTTTGAGCTTTTAAGCTTATTACATAAGCTTAAATTGCTTGTAGATTTGACTACAGGGTGTTTGGCTTAGGAGTGTGAGTTGGATTTGCTTATTTGTTTATCAAGCTTATTCAGTGCTTATACCTTGTGTCTTTTTACTCATTTCTAGTTCATTAGACTTAGTGTCATCTTATTTTCCTTTTAGTTCAAGCTTATAGCTTATTGTGAGCTTGTTTAGGCTTAAAATCCATTTTTTGAGCCAAAAGCTCACTGTTAAGCCTTTGAGCTTATAAACTGCTTAAATTTAAGTTGTAAAATTTTTGTCTTTGTTAAAGTTTCATTTTATCAGTAGTTTAATAGGTTTAAAAAGAAAAAAAAACACAAAAACATCATTTATAATAGAAGTGATAGCTTCTATTTAAGAAGCTTTTGCTTATTAGCTTATTTTTCCACTTTTTATTAAGCACTTAGCATTTTTATAATTTTTTATAGGTTCCTGTACTTATATAATATTTATAGAAAAAGTTTCAGAATTATTAGAGTTTATTTACTATTTATAATAAATCAAAGTTAGTTTAAATAATTAATAAATAGTAATTAATTAATAATAAATACATAAATAGTGTAATAATTATATTTTCAGTTTTAAAATAAGTTTTATAGTATTTTAGATTTTTCAAAGTTAAAATTTTAAGTATTTAGCTTAATTTCATATTTAATTGTATTTTAGTGTATTATTAAATAGTTAAAAATAGTTTTTAATTAATAATAATTAATTAATTAGTCTAATAAATAATTTTAATTTTCCAATAATTTTCTATTATTATTAGGATCCCAAAAATATAAATTTCACATTTGTGGGATTTGTATTGATCATAATACACTTTTTATCTTGTTACGGTTACGTAATTGTTACGTAAACGTACGCGTTTTAGGTTTTTAGGTTTTCTTATCTTTTTAATAAGTTTTTATATTAAAAATAAATATTTAAGTTTATTTAATTTGCATTTAAGTTGCTAAGACTTGCAAATTCCTCTATAGTTATAATTCGATCTTTTGTTTTGTACGTTTACGTTTATTTGAACCTGAACGTACGTTTTTAAGTTCTCTTACGTTTTTGGATAATCTGATTTCACGTACTTATTGATATAGTCTGTTTAAGATATTATCACTTATATTTCATTAGTGTAAACATTCATCACCCTTTTCTGTTCAATATTCCTGATCACAGATTCGTTTTATTACAGATTTCACACCTCGTTGGGATTAAAACGACCCGGGGATATTCTGTACTCCTTTGGTGTAATTGCATTGCGCCCTTGATAAGTTTGACTTATATGGTTGACCATTCACAAGTGGTTGACTAATATAACCTGACCGTTGAGGGCCAACCTATATTTTTGATTTATTTTTGCTTTCTAGCTATTTATTTAGTATTTTTGGTATTTTTGAGAATATGAAAGACAACCTGTTGAAAACTCATATATCTTATAGAAATTTAATAATAAACTCAAGTGAGCTTATGGAGCAGTAAACTGGAACATTTAATAAGCTTTTAGCTAAATAGGAATTTAAGCACTTTTTATAGTGAAAACTGAATTAAACTACAAACCTTGAATCTTTTATTGAAAACAACTTGATATTACACTAAGGAACTTGAAAATACACTTGGAAACCTGAAATTTAACACATGAAAAGCTAAATTTAATTAAAACGACACTAAGACTATACTAACTAATTACTACCCGCTTCTCTCTGCCTTTCTTTGTATTTGTAGTGACCCTTTAGGGTTTGTGGGGTCCTCTGAGCTTTTCCATCACTTTTCTCAGCCTTTGGATCACTCAAATTCATCTGAGCCATTGATTGGCATTTTGGCGGGAAAATGGGTACAAGCAATTTGGAGTTAAATAATGGCAGTGGGAGGTGGGTTTTGGACTGAGGTGTTTGGAAGGAGTAAGGGAGCTGGTGGATGGGTGTGGCAGTGGTATTGCAGGCCAAGTTGGGGGGCAAAACCACTGGTTTTGTGGTTGCAGTGAAGAAGGAGGGAAAGGGAGGGGTAAGGTGGTATTGACCTTGGGGTTTGACTAGGTTTAAATAGTACGGGGTGTGGGTTTATTGGTGATGGGCTTGGAAAGGATTTGGGCCACAGGTAAGGAAGGAGAAGTGGATTGTTTGTTGGATTGGATTAGTAAAGGTGTTGGGTTGTGTTATTATTTAAGGTTTGGTTTGGTTTTAGTACATAAAAATACAAGGACCAAAATTGTAATAACTGAAAAGTTAAGGGACCTGGTTTGTAATTTATCCAAAAGAACTCATAGGGACCAAACTTGCCATACTTGAAATATCCAAGGATCATAAATGTCAATTTTCCATTTTTAAACCTCCAGGGACCAAATCTGCCAAGTTTCAAACTAGAGTGACCATTTTTGCCATTTTTTGAAAATTGAACTCCAAGGGTAAGAAATGTCATTCCTTGATTCCTGGGGGACTGTTGTTGACTTTTCTTCAAAATAAATGCACCAGGGATCATTTCTGACAATTTCTGAAAGTTCAGGGACTGATTCTGCCAATTATGCAAACTTTGCGCATTTTTCATCTGTTTTCAATCATTTTGCACCTGAAACATATAAAACACAATCCAGGGATATATTCTGTATTTTGAGGCATTTCTGAGTGTTTTTAAATGTTTTTGCAGTTCAGATGGGACAAAAAATGAGGAGTATTTACACACTCATCAGTATCATCCATGGACTATTCTCAAGCATTGATTCCATACCAGTATTAGAATTAATTTGAATAAGAAAATAACTTTCGAGTTCATCATAGAGTGAACAAGACCAAATCTACTCTAGGCATTCTTAACATAGTTTTCAACCACAGGATATGCAACTCTTTTACTCAGAAAGAACCCATAAACAGATTTCTCGGAACGCTTCTTAACCTATAGGAATGGTTCTTTAGAAATTGCTACATCAACCCCATTACCAGCCGGGGGGATTAAGGTATGAAAATTAGCAACTTTCTTATATGGATCACCATTAAGACGATCAACATATGAACCAGGCCCCGTACCATTTGATTTATTACTAGTAGTATCCACTTTAGCAGACGTATTAGGGGATCCAAATGAATCGTACGAGCTTGGAAACGCTCCATATCATTAGCTTGATTATCGACATTCATAGGTTTTAAGGGTACCCTGTCATTTCCCAATAACACAAGCTTACCCTCAAGCATTTTACGTACCATATGATGGATCTTAGAAGCTATCGAACATGCATCCTCCTTATTAACACTAGCATGGTGTTCATTACTAACATTGGCACTCGTAACATTCTCAACAGAAGCATCATTGTTATCCTTGTTCAACACTATACCATCAGTATTCGTAGCCTTCTTTTGTTTGACTCCTCTCCCTCCCAAACTCAGGAAACCTGTTTCATATTAACCCTCACACCAGCATCAAAACCACGACACAAAATCAGAATCAATATATCTATAACCCAAATGCATCATTGTTACACCAAAATGTCTAACGTGCAACAACAAAATCCACAACTGAGGAGAATAAATAGTAAGAATTTCAGTTAAGGTTTAACCACATTACTCACTCTTTGGTCATTTTAAGTTTCAAGAATAAATATACACTCTTTATATAATTTTCATCTTTGCTTTATATTTGAAGAGTAGTTGCATCCGAAGTTTGCTTTATATTTGTCATAATAAATGAATGACCTTTTATAAATATCACATTGAATATTGAACCATATATATTGCTTTAGCTAGGGAAGCCAAAGACCTTAATAAAGTGATGATGAGACATAAGGCTCACAAAGTTTTAAAAAGTAAAATGAGCTTGGCCAGTGGAATTATAGATGCATTGTCTCTTACAAGTTTTGTAGTTATAAAAAATGTTTAAACTTATATAAAAACCTACAAAGGAACCAATTCTTAGGAGTTACAACACTCCACTTTTTTATTTCTTTGAGGTACCAAACATAAGAAATGAATTGATTTTCATTTCCCCATCCTCAACTCTTGTATTAAAATGCCCTTAATTCTTAAAAGGAAAGCTTGTAGTTTCATAAACAATATATACCTGATGAGGTATGGTCTCCTCCGGATACTTGGGAGGAGATAATCACAATTAGTCTTTAATATTTCTAAAATACATTCACTCAATGACGGAGCAGTGCCTGCTCAAGAAGCATAGCAACGAAAGTAGTGCCTGCTCAGAAAGCATAACGACGGAGCAGTGCCTGCATCGGAGTTAGTACACTGACCATCAGAGCTAGTACATTGGCAACTGACATACATAGTACGATGACGTACGAATAGTGTAGATCCACAGACGCGTGGTCCACAAACTAATGGAGACAACTTTGACCTCGATGACCAAGCCTAGTGCTTATTAGCGCTTTAGGTGCTGCACCTAGAAGCCAACTTAGCTTCCACAAAAGGTTTTGTCATGGAGCTAATCACAGGTAGTATAAAAGGAAGTATTCACACACATGAACAGGGATCCCCTTTACATACACACACACACACTCCGATACAGCCTTCTCTCTACTATACTCTTACTCCTTTTTACTTGCCACTTAATACTCACTTATACCAACTACTTACTCTCACGGCGGAGCTTGGTCTCTGACTAAAAATCCGGGGCGAGCTAACGGTGTTCTCTCTTATTTCAACCTACAAGATGAAGGAATTGTCACGGAGTCTCCTGAAGCTTAGGGTTGAAGAGCATCTACGGAAATTTGCCCAAATATTGGCGCCATCCGTGGGACCGTTATACCAATCTATTAGAGCTTTAAGCAATGGACGTGGGATGGGAAGTCCTCATTCGGTGGAAGGTGAGAATTATAGATGTGATGACATGGAGACAACTTTGACCTCGAAGACCAAGCCTGATGCTTATCAGCGCTTTAGGTGCTGCACCTAGAAGACAACTTAGCTTCCACAAAGGGTTTTGTCATGTAGCTAATCACAGGTAGTATAAAAGGAACTATTCACACACATGAACAGGGATCCCCTTTACATACACACATACTCCGATACAGCCTTCTCTCTACTATACTGATGCGTGGTTTTGCAACCTTGCAAAAGGTTTTACTTCTCAAGGGATCTTGAGAAGCTTGCAATCCCCACCAGGCAGTGTACCTGACCGATGTAGTATAGTGAGTGGCAAGTACCGGGGGATTGACCGTTCTCTCGGGGAATAGTGTTCGTTAGGATTGAAGCTAATCTAATTAGGTCTAAAGGTGAGGGATGATTCTTTTTATATTTTTATATTTTATGGAAAGTGATGCGCGGGATTGCGACCACGCACTAGGTTTTACCTCTCAAGGGATCTTGAGAAGCTTGCAATCCCCACCAGGCAGTGTACCTGACCGATGTAGTATAGTGA
>LBNU01025148.1:14043-34638 GCA_014162995.1 Artemisia annua | reverse complement strand
GGTGGTATGTCAAGTGAACCTGCTTCATGTCTTGATTGTTGAGTAGTGATTACTTCACACATTTGGTCAAACCAATGAGTTTGTTTCGACGGTTGAGTGATTTGTTGCATTGGAAATGGTGGAGGTTGAGGCAGTTGTTGATGTTGATGCATCATGACATGTTGTTGAGGTAGCATTTGATTATATGGATATGATTGTAGAGGTTGTTGTTGTTGAAATTGTTGTTGTTGTTGACGAAACAATTGTGTTTGATAATAGGGTTGCTGATGATGAAAGTTGTAGTGCGGTGGTTGAGACATGATGAAATACTTGTGTGAAAATGGATCTTGTAGAAGGTATAAGTGTTATGGCAATTGTCGAAAACTATCCCAAGTATGTTTCCAAAGCTTAAAAAATGTTGAATATCTCGAAAAACAGTCAAAGTGCAAAAGATTTCGAAAAATTTTCAAAGATTTCGAAATTTTACAAAAGATTTCGAAAAAACCAGGTTTATCGAGAAAATTTTGCCAAAGTTTCGAGAAATTTTTCTGTAGCAGGAATTAGTAAAGTTGTCAAAAATTATGAAAGGATTTCGATAGTTTTCCAAGGATCTCGAAAATGTTTCTTTAGTGTATTGAAATAACCAACAAGAGAGAATGGATACATGAGGTCCTATATATAGGAGAGGAGCTAGGGCAACACTCCCTCTCTCCTTCCTTTACTAAACGAATGGGCTTAGAGCCCATTGGACACGTTTGGACTCTTATCATGTTACATGACTCTCTTAAATAACTTAAATAAACTAGCAACCTATTACAAATGATGAAATAACCATGACTTGACTAAAATGTAGAAAACTTAGGTTCTAACAGCTTCTGTCTCTGGACTCGTAGATGAGTTGTTTCGGTCGCCAATAAAAGGGACACTCCCCAAAATCGTGTTAAATCAGAGACCTTGATGTGGACCTCATTTTTATGAGCAACGGTTCTCGAGGGAAGAATTAGAAACTACTTAGCGTCTAAATCCTAAGCCTTTATTGGACTAATAAATATAAAAACGAGGAAATGAAGAAATTCATTTTCAAAAATAAAATAATTAGAGGAAAATAGGAATATGGGAGTAAGAGGTAAATATATTCACATGTAACTTCCATGGGCAGTGTTAGCATCTAACTTGTATATAAACAATGATTTCGTTTTTACGCTTGGCTTGGGAACTTGTGAAAAATCAGGGACGATGAATTTTATCCGTACGGTCACTTCTCTCTGAGTCGTGTTTCTACTCTATGATCCTAAAAGTTATCCCTAGGATAATGAAAAGTTAATATACCGTCACCCGAATAAAGTTAGGTTGTAAATACGTAGATAATAAATAAGATTAAGTAGGATCACCGGGGCATTTTTGGGATTTAAAATTTAGTAGTCTCTTTTGAAAATTTTGCTACTTTCAAAGTTGGTAAAAAGAGATGAGGAATTTTAGATTTCAAAAATGTGAGCTCATAACATTGCGTGAGGACACGGCAATATCTTAGTCTGGAGGATTTTGGTATGTGTTTAAACACATACCTTTTCTTGACCAAATTAAGACCAAAAACCTGACCATAAATGCCAAATAACCATGTTTTTGTGTTTTTGTACATGCAGNTCTCTTTTGAAAATTTTGCTACTTTCAAAGTTGGTAAAAAGAGATGAGGAATTTTAGATTTCAAAAATGTGAGCTCATAACATTGCGTGAGGACACGGCAATATCTTAGTCTGGAGGATTTTGGTATGTGTTTAAACACATACCTTTTCTTGACCAAATTAAGACCAAAAACCTGACCATAAATGCCAAATAACCATGTTTTTGTGTTTTTGTACATGCAGGTAAGAAAATATGAGAAACAGACAAAAACCGAGCCAAAATCACCTAAAACGAGCACGAGAAATGGAAACAGTCAAAGGCCGGAACCAAAAGCCAAAAGAAGCTCAAAAAGTCCATTCAAGTCCCTCGAGAATGAAGAATTGACATAAGTGACCCTTGGAAGAAAATTAAGGAGATTTACAAGAGTGGTCCCTGGAGTTTCAACATCGTCAAAAATGATCCCTGAATAAAGGAATTTGAAAAAATGACAACTCAGGCCCTCCAAGTCTTCAATATATTCAAGATAGGCCCTTGGAATAAAGTTTCACAATTTGCTCATGTGGTCCCTGAATTTACAAATAATACACCTTTGATCCCTAAAATTTTACTAGTCCTAAAACACTAATAATCCTAAACCATTTAACTTATACTACTTAACCCATTTCATATTTAAACCCAAAACTAAACCCATACAACCCACCTTACCCCTGGCCCATCACACCTAAGCCCATCCCCTTTAAAATAATAAAACCCGGCACCCTTTAACCCAACCCGACCCTAAAAACATTTATTACCCATTTCAATTCACCCGCCCCCCAATTCACCCTCTCAACCCAAAAAAATTTACTGTAGCTAGAACCCTAGCTTTCACCCCACTCCCAATTACCTAATTACCTTGACAATTACCCAATCATTTGGATTCTAGAAGGTGTCAGAAGATGTCAGAGGGTCTAAGAAGTATACGTGACACAAGAATGGATAAGAAGAATTAGCAAATTCATGAAGGTTCTAGTGGGAAGGATCAAGAGAATGGATAAGGAATTCCTGAAGCTTCATGAAGGCCTTCCACCGCCATTGAAGACTATAAAAGGGACTCTACTCCTCAGTTGTATTCGTGTAGAATTCTAGGGAAAAAGCTAGGAATTAGTTTTATGCTTAATGTAAGGTGCTCTTTAATGTAATTCTGCTTTCTACATTAATAAAAGTTTATTGTTTTTTTTTCATTTAATCTGTTTTAAGTCATAAGCACTTTTTCATTCACAAGTTCTTCAAGTCCTTTCTTTTAAGCTTATTTCAGTTTAGCTAAAGCTTTTTAAACAATTATAATCTACTTCTGAATAGTTTACTAAAAAGATATAGATGCGCGTGGATTGCAACACGCACTTCGTTTTACCTCTCGAGGGATCTCGAGAAGCTTGCAATCCCCACCAGGCAGTGTACCTGACCGATGTAGTATAGTGTAGTGGCAAGTACCGGGGGATTGATCGTTCTCTCACAGGGAATAGTGTTCGTTAGGTTAAAGACTACTCTAATTAAGGTCTAAGGGTGGAGGATGATTATTTTTGTATTTTTATGTTTTTTTGAAAGCAGTAAAATCTCGGTTTTGAAGGAGTGGGCGGAATTAGTTGCTAGTCAACTAACCCAAGTTATCTACTTATGCAATTAAATTAAAGTTTTGAGAAAACAATGGTGGGGAAAGTAGTGTTTACTTAGATTTCATTACTCCCTAACTATCTTTTACCATGTAATTAGTATGTTGAGTTTGCGTGGATGACGGGTGTATTCCTAACAAGTCGTAGGGAGTGCGTTCAATTCCCTAACTCTATAAGTTCCTACCTCACTCTATGACGATACGTCAAGCATCCTATCATGAGCTCACCGATAGCAACCTATGCATGAAATACTACCTTAAAATCGATAACGCACATACGATTCACGTTTCTAAAGACGTTCAAGCTTGTTACCGTATAGGAGATTAGCCAGTTTTCTCTAGTCTAACGTAGATGAAACATTCACCCAAATACAATCACAACATACACATCACATGATAATCAATAGTTAGGTTTCATTAGATCTAAGCAAACACAAGTTAATTTAGGCTAGCATGTTAAAGGAAAGAAAAGCACAAACATAAATCATACAACACATAGACATATTGTATGGATTGAATGAAGACTTATCTTAGATTAAACATGCAAGTTAGAGGGGTAAAAGTACCCTCTAAGGTCTGTGATACACGGGCTAGGGTTTAACCCTTAAGTTCTCCACCAAGTTCCTCTTTTAAAACAAGAAAAATTGTTCTATATATATAGACAATACGGGCTGACGGCGTCAGCCCAAGGTGTGACGCCGTCACGCCGACGATTAGGGTTTTGTGATGGCCTTCATGACGTCGTCACGCCGCCTTGTTCCAGATCTGACGGCCTTCCCTGACGCCGTCACCAAAATAGGCTAAAAACTCTCTGGCCCATCACGAGTAACTTCCAATTCTTCACTTCAGTTGTTCCTGACGTCGTCACGATGAAACTTGTGACGCCGTCACCTTCTGTGCACTTTTAGGGTCTTTTGAGATTTTGTTGTTTTCCACACTTTTTCACTCCGAAAACGCCCGAAAATGCTTCTTTTGTGATTTTCTCCTCAAAAGTACCTAAAATGAGAAAAGAAACGACTTTGGGTGAAATCTGATCAAATAATATACGAATTAGGACTCAAACGAACCCCTGATATGTAATATATATATATATATATAATATTACTGTGATTACTAAGGGTACAGTTTTATAAGCTTGCATAAGCTCATAATCCCTTCTTATAATCTCACATAAGCCATCTCATGCTTATTGTGAATTTATACCCCACTGTCCATTAGCCAAGTCTCCATTTAGCCTACTTGACAAGTAAGTTTTCCATTTACATTCCTGCATCTCTCTTTATAATAGCTAGTTTATTGTAGTTTGTAGCTTACTTATGCTTGATACTGCTTATTGTAGTTGGTTAAGTGTTTATAATTAGCTTTTGTATGCTATAGCTCATATTAGCATTTCCACTGCTCATTTAGTGTAATCTGCTTAATCCTTGTTCTTGTTGTTAATTTAGTGCAAAACTTGCTTAATTAGCTTTAATTTAGTTAATATAATCTGTATTAAGCATAAAATTCAGTAGGTAGTAGTTAAAATCCATAGTTGTAGTGTAAACCGCCACTTAAGGGGTGTTTGGTTTAGGCTTAATTTAGGTAAAATTGTTGTTTACTTGCTATCTCTGCTACATAGGTAGTTTTTATAGGTTATATTAGAAGTAGTAAAGCCATAATATTGCACCTTCAATAACAAAAAGTCATAATGAGCTCTTAGGACCATCTCTGTGAAGTTACTGTAGTTGCAATCTTTAACATAGGTCTATAATAGTTGAACCTAAGTGAATTAAACTTAAAGGTAGCCTAATATTACTTGTAGGTTAAGATTGGATCAGTCAAAATTAGAGTTAGTCAACTTAAGTAGGCAAATAAAAAAGTCAATAGGATAGTAAGAACAGCTTCAAGAGGCAACTTCTAGAGCATATTTAGGTAATCTATAGTTGTTATTAGGCTTTGAATTTGCATTTGGGTTTAGTTTAGCCATCATAGATTAGGTTTAATCAAAAATTACCCATTTCCAATCACAATTGATAGGTTTAATTAGGTCTTCAATTCTGTCCCATCTTAGGCTTATCAGCAACTAGTAGCTAGATATGTTTTGAGTACCTGTTCTAGAGCAAAATTAGGTGTCAATTAGGCTTTAAGAATTAGGGCTTTTAGGTTTTTAGGGTTCTCTGGTAGGCTATCAATCTTTTGCCCCCTTTAGGTTTCAATAATTAGCTTAATTAGTGCTTATAAATAAGCTAGGAAGTAGGGTCCTTAAGCTAAATTTCTGTCCCAAATAGTGAAACTGCATAGGTACTTATTAGCTTATTTTGTGTGCTTTTTCTGTGGAATAGTGCTTATTTAAGTTGCTAGAACCTGTATTAAGGATTTTGTGCTTAATTGTTGAGAATTGCTTAAGAATAAGTGCTTATTCAAACTGCTTTTCAGCCCAAAATAGCTTATTAGGAATTTATTTTTAGAAATTTTATTTTTCATAGGTTTTTTATATTATTTTAGATTTCCCTGAAAAATTTCATAATTTTCTTAAGTCATTTACTATTTATTTTCATTAAAACTAGTTTTAAAGTCTTTTTAAATCCTTTTTAATTAATAATATTTCATAAAAAATCAAAAAAATATTTTTCTGTTATTATTAGGTTATTTTAGAATTTTAAAAATTAAATTTTTATTTTTTCTAGCTTTATTTTATATTAAATAGTATTTTAGTATATTTTAAATAATTAAAAATAATTATAAAAAGTAAAAAAAAAATATTTTTCTTTTTCTTAAAATTTTCTTTTGTCAATTAGAACATAAAAAAATTATTTTCATTCCCCGTAGAATAAATGTAGCTTTAAATTCACTTTTTATTTTGCGCGTTCGCGTTTATTTTGCGTTTTAATTACCTTTTTAGGTTTTAGTTACGATTTAGGTTTACGTGCTTTCTTATTTGTGTTATTTTATTTCCGTAGTGTAATTTTAGCTTAGGGTTCCCCTTAAACCCCTTCACATTCACTTCACGACTCACGATCACGAACCAACGAGCTCCATTTAAGCCTTCGTTGGGAAAACGACCCGGGGATACATATTTACCGGTGTTATCCTCAGAAGATATACTAATATATATATATACTATATATATTGTTGCTGTATCAACGGGTCTAACAACTTAATAAGATTTTGAGATTACTGCTAAGCTGATGACGTTTGCTGGAATCCAAATTCGGTCTTAAGCAAACCTCGTGAGAGAATTGGGGTATGGCTTTAATTGTATCACCTAGAAGGGGTGCTGGAGACTCGATATGAATTACCTATTACAGAAACACATGTGATTTTACTTAGAATCACATGTGATTTTCATCAAAATCATATGTGATTTTGTTATAGAAAAACAAGTAGAACAGAATCTAGTGCTAATATCCAAAATAACCAACAAAAAGCCGAATAAGCAATAAAATAAGCCGAATCATTTGTGATTTACCTTGAAACCCTAAAAACCTAAATAAGTAACAAAATAAGCAAGAAAATAAGCTGAATCACATATCATTTACCTTGAATCACATATCATTTACCTTGAATAAAAACTATATTTTCTTCTTCTTCTTCTTCATATTCAACAACTTCTTCCATAACATTGTTTCCATCATCCACCACTTGATCTTCATCAACTGCAACTTGAACATCAACTAAATTAGAAACCACCACATGATTTTCATCATCTGCAACTACAACATCAACTAACGTGTAACTGATTATCATCCATTTTTTCGAGTTTTGCTTGTGATTTATGTTTCAATCGAACAAAAATTCGATTAAAATAAACGGTTTTTAACGATTAACGATCTTATATCATGATTTTGGAGGTTAAATCGGAGCGAAATCGGAATGGAATTGTGGTGTTTTTAATCGAATCAGAGTTGGATCGGGAGAGTGTTTGTGTGTGTCTGTGTGTGTTTGACCTAATTTTTTTTTGGGAAAAATAACATCGATCCTTATTTTCAGTTTATATAATTGTCATTTTTACCCTTCAAGTGTAAATGGCTGATTTGATCTTAGCCTTTGGATCAAATTGGATTGGATGGTTGTGATTGGTTCACCAGATCTATGGACAATGGTGGGTATATGGGGATCTCAACTCATGACCGTTAATATATTTAGTTCTTTTATGCCTGTAGTATGGATCAATTTAGAGCACAATTATTTGAAACAAAAATTTGAACATAAAATAACTTAAGTGTAAATTAGTCACACAAATTAAATACTCTTATTAAAACACTATATTATTTAAAAGTACAATGATTTATTCACATTGTACAACCAATTAAAAGCATATCTACCAAATTAAATACAACCAATTAAAACACCACTTACTAAAAGTATAATTTTCTTTTTCATAATGCACAATTTAAAAAAGCTACAACCTTCTCCAAAATATAAAATAATTAAACACACTAATTAATGTTATTTTTAAAACACCCTAAAATGAAAAGTACATGTTATTATACATATTATACAAATTAATAAAACACACAAAGCTTCATACAACCTAACAAGTTGATGGTACATATAGTTTTGAAAACCGGACGGGACCAACGGGTTCAACGGGCTCAAATGGGAACCGGTGTCACCACTAGTTTGGCTAACCAATAAAAGCCGTTCAAAAACGAACCAGAGAGGACCCGTTGAAACCGATACAAATTGGTGAATCAGGCCTCATCGAGATCTTTTTATCCGGTTAATCGTCAAAAGGTACCTGAAGAAAAAACTGAAAAGTAAAAAAGTTGAAACTAAAAAAGGAAATGTTGAAAACATATATTTCAAAAGGAAACTATTAATACAAGTCGAAAACCGGGGTGACCCGGGATGCTTCAAACTCGGATGCTTGACCCGGTTTAGTTTGACCCGTTTTTGACCTAACCCGACAAGTTGACCCAGTTTAAATCGACCCATTTTTCGACCGGAACAATTCAACCAGTTGAACCACGCGGGTCGAACCGGGTTTCAAAACATTATGTTTAATCCCCAAATCTTCAAACTTTTATTATTTTTTGTTTATAACCTATAAACTTTTTTTTAATCGAATAACGATATGTCGCTATAAAATCCCGTTGCTATGCATGCGTACTCGTCTAGTATAAAATAATGTCGTAATGGAGTAAATGTTATCTGTTGCAATTAATGTAAAACACATTCAAGAGCATTTACTCTTCTAATAGAACTAAGTCTCTGAGTGTATTCAGTGGTTAATATAGTTCTTACTTAAACATTAACTTTTGTTTATTTTTAATTTTGTGAGGAGATATCCAAACAATTCTCATTCAACTTAGATTATTATTCCGCAAATAAACTTAGTAAATTCTTTGATTCATCTCTAATATGAAATTAAACGTTGAAAACACTTGTGTAAATCTTTCTTACTTGTTTATCTTGTTAAACTCTATAAATACTTTGCTAATTATAGAAGTTGGTTTGTTAACCTTTGTTAATATTTGTAACGAAATAAAAGGGAACAACTGTTTAAATTTTTATAAAGTATCCATCTAAACCGTTTCCTGATAATTAGTTAACTTATAATGAAAATTGTAGGATCGAAAAGATACAAGATTTATGTGGTTCGGGAGGTCTAGGTTGATCAAAGAAGATGAAAAGATTCATCTTTTAATGAGAGAAAGTAGAGAGAGGGTGAAGAAAATAGAATATATTAACAATGAAAGAATAATTACACAATTTCCCACACCCCTCATGGAGAGTCATGAGGGGTATTTATAGGCTCATCATACTACATATTTGCCTAATCTACACAAGTAGTCCCTAAGGACACAACATGCTACATATCTAGTCCGATTCACGTATGTGACGTTGTCTTTATAAAAGAGCGAGGCTAACAATCTCCCTCCAAGATATCGTCACATGTGAATGGTTACAATGAGACCTATAAACAAATAAATTCCAACAATAGTAAACTATGTTGATGTTGTCGAGGGCAGAGTCTCTGTAGTCTAGATACTGAGGCAGACTTGAAGTTCTCTCTTTTGACGATCTCGGTGTTTGATCTTTGACACTAACGGCAAAGGTCTTTGTAGCTCTGAACTTCAACTGTAATGGTCTAGTTAGGTTATTACTCCCTCCTAAATAGTGAGCCTTTTTCTTTCTTCTGCTCCCTCCTGAACTGAAAACTCTCTTTCACAGCAGATAAAGTAGATTGTAAAGTGTTTGCACCATGGTTGTCGTTCGGGGAGCATCATAACAACATAACTCACATAGTATTGCATAGAAGGTTGGTAATACGCTCCGATGTACACATCATTAGTACTTCTTTGGTTCTAGTGTAAGCACAATTCCCTCGAACAACCAACGTACTAGAGATGAAACACTACTTCTTTTGGCATGTTCTTCTCCCTCCTGATGGTTGCGATTTATCGAAATCATCATACTATTTTGTGTACATGCCATAATTACCCGTACTTTACACTTCTGATGCAATATAGATAGACCATGAAAGCATAATTTTGTGAGAATATGCTGATAGGATATACTCTCAATACACTTCTCTCAAACCAACCTTTAATCNGCATGTTCTTCTCCCTCCTGATGGTTGCGATTTATCGAAATCATCATACTATTTTGTGTACATGCCATAATTACCCGTACTTTACACTTCTGATGCAATATAGATAGACCATGAAAGCATAATTTTGTGAGAATATGCTGATAGGATATACTCTCAATACACTTCTCTCAAACCAACCTTTAATCGAACCTCCTTTGAATTCACTGGATAATAGTAATGACCACATGTGGAGACAGCCCGATATGACCAACTTGAAAATGAAGTAAACATCCCTTAGATATGTGACTTAATCTTGTACGATGGTGTGACTAAGAACCTATAATGAGCACTACAACGTAACTCCTTTAAGCATAGATAGAGACATATACTCAAGACAGCAAATAGTATATGAACTCTCCGCCTCTTGAACTATCCACAACTGTGTGTGACACTGAGTACTACAATGTAACTCCTTAAATTGATAGTTATAACCCGTGAGCACTACAATGTAACTCCTTACAACGGGTATAACTAGACAATCCAAGTCTTAATCACTATCATTTCCCTTGAATGCACAAACAAGTATCTTCGAAATTCATGCATCCAACCACCCCTAGACATTGAGATAAATAAGTACACTTTTTAAAATGCCTCTTCAAAATCAAATCAATAATATCGTACAAAAACCCTGTAGTCATTTTTGTTAAACAAACCAATTCTAGCTGTGAACAATGTATCCCCGTGAAATTTTTGAGACCAAAATACCACTCATTTTACCAAATATTATCAAAATGTTGTAATCTAAAAACGAATTTAGATGACATATTGATATTCCATGTATGCAGCCCATCTCATAGTCCAAAGAAGAAATGAAATAATTGATTCACAAGCCCCGCAAAAAGATAACCCAATCCAGTCCAATCCGGTCCAAACATTCATATCTGCTTAATAAGTATAACCCTAACCTCATTTCACTGTAACCCTAGTACACACATATCTTAAGATAAGCGCCTACCACACACTCATCTCTCCAAAACATGTCTGCTCCTTCATCAAACACATCAAATCGATCTCATCTTCAATCTCATATAACGCAACAACTAATCCAAGACTGAAACAGTCATCCTACAATTCGATCATCACAAACACTATCTCTACCATACCGTGACCTTGTTTATCATTGTCTGCTTAACTCCGAATCAAGAAATCATTAAGAAGGCTTGAAGATCCTTTCAATAAGGGGTCTCAGGTAGGTGTTAATTTGTTTTGTTGTGGTTTGAACGAACCAAGAAAGATAGTGACTTTATAGTCATATATCTTCTCTAATTGTTTGTATGGAAAATGAAGCTAAGTCTTCAATACATAGATCTGTGATGATACAAGTTCAAAGAAAAAAAATATTTTAAGGATTGGAAACAACTTTGAACTGTTCTGAGATCGATTAGCTTTCTTGTGTGATGTTTTGTTTTTAATACGAGTCTTGTTGAAGGTTCTGATATGGTGATGAGTTAGGTAGATTTGGAGTTGGCTGTAGGTGTTGTTGTCGATGGGTTAGGTACTTAGGTAGTGATGGATGTTGGACTGGTTTTCGCTCGAGTTCTTTTTTCTTTAGTTTAATTCTTGGACTGATGATGGATTGAACCTGAGGTTCATAAGTATTTGGTGTATGGTCTTGGTCTTCTACATATCTTCATCTTCATCTTTTTTTCTTTTGTTTTAACTTTTCTTGACCAATGAAGAGAGATAGATCTGAGGTCTAATTTTCTTACTCGATGAGTCCAAGGTTTTCCTTACTCGATAATTAAAAGTTAACCGAGTATAGTTTGGTTCAGAAGTAACCTAGTAAAATCCTTACTCGATATACGATAAAGAAAAGGCTAACTCGCCATAAAAAGAACCTTAATCGATAGTCTGAACCTTACTCGATTAGCAGGAAGCTTACTCGATAATCTTCAAGGCTTACTCAAAAAAACTCATAAAATGAGTTGCTTACTCGATAAAATACATCTCTTACTCGAAGATCTTCAACTCTACCCAGAAAAACCCAGAAAACGAGACCCATAAAAATGATATTTTTACCAATAAACCCACCAGATCTGATATGTTTGACCATAAAAAAGTTCATAGGTTATGATAGAAAACATGTTAAAGTTGTTAAAAAGTTTACCAGATATGATTAAAAAAAAATTGCATCTGAAAACATAATAGTACGGACAGCTTAAAACATGTGCAAACCACTAAAAATCAAAAAAGTATAGCAACCTGGCTCCTTATACCAATTGTAGGATCGAAAAGATACAAGATTTATGTGGTTCGGGAGGTCTAGGTTGATCAAAGAAGATGAAAAGATTCATCTTTTAGTGAGAGAAAGTAAAGAGAGGGAGACGAAAATAGAATATATTAACAATGAAAGAATAATTACACAATTTCCCACACTCCTCATGGAGAGTCATGAGGGGTATTTATAGGCCTATCATACTACATGTTTGCCTAATCTACATAAGTAGTCCCTAAGGACAAAACATGCTACATATTTAGTCCGATTCACGTATGTGACGTTATCTTTATAAAAGAGCGAGGCTAACAAAAATCTATTAAGATAATAAGGAGGATATATGGTATTTGCATGCTATTGTTGTAATTTATAGATGTAACAACCCCAAAATTCGGGTCTAGCGAAAGTGTACATGCATTGGGGTGCTACGAAATTGGTATCACAACACAAGGAACAAAGAATGGTTTTTATTTCATTTATTTATAATAAAAGCTGTTATGTAAAAGCATATAGTTTACATGCTATGAAAATGATGCGGAAATAGGCCCATAAAATAATTGAAGTGGTCCCAAATATTCATCAGAGTCGCCTATGATCATGCCCCTTGCCAAGCGCCTTCAAATAGTGAGCTATCGCCTTAAACCTGAGAATACATGCTAAAGGTCAGCTTACGCTGGTGAGTTCATAGGTTTAAGTTATAAAACAGTTGAGGACCTGAAGAGTTTAAGTGTTATGTGTGACTAGAGGCAGGTATAGACATCACAATCCAACATCATCACAAATCTAAAATCGAATTCCCTATAGGTGCACACTATAGCCCATCGTATAATCTCATACGATAACCATTCATATTATCTAACCATATCTAATCCACACGCAATAACAAGATTTGCTGTGTTCGACTAGGGTTGATATAACTTCCAATAACATTCATATTATCTAACCATATCTAATCCATACGCAATAACAAGATTTGCTGTGTGCGACTAGGGTTGATATAACTTCCAATGACCATTCATATAATCTAACCATATCTAGTCCACACGCACTAAAAATCAAAAACAGTAGCAGGTCCAAGAAAATAGTTTGAGCTAGGAAGCTCTCATATATAAATCAGTTAAACACATAATGCCTTCGAATATCCAAATCAAGTATATTGGTAAATCAATCAATCAATCAATCAAATCTTAATCAAACCGTTCACATATTCAAACAATCAATCATTGAGTTTAGTTAAAAGAGCATGTATTCTCCCCCAAAAATAGTTATGAAAACTTGTTTAAAAGTAGGGGGCTATGAACTCACCTTAGCCACAACAATAAAAAGATCACGACCGACACAACTTGGCATCTATAGCTAATCACAACGATATCCAAAAGATGGGCACGACGGCACCAAGTAGTACGAACATGAGGGTACATCCTAATACGCATACGATTATCTCAAAATATAGCTCGTATAATAATAAAGTCTATAAAAGACAATGTGTCATAGTTTTTGTGGATTACTCAAATCATTACTTATAAAAGTTTAGTATCAACGATTCGTGTGGTGTGGTAAGAAGACATAGACTCAAAATGCAACTCACGCCAAGTTGATAAGGATTTCAACATACAACTCACGCCAAAGAGGAAGAGATATCGACATAGTCGATAGATAATGACTAAACTCATGCCAAAAGGAAACGACCTTATCAAGATCAAGAAATACTAACAACTCGAGTTAATCAAAGAAAATCTAGAAAATAATGACTCTTAACTATTTAATATAAAATAGGTCAATTTGTAAGTTTCGGTATTTACTCACTAATCCCCAATAGTTTAGGATAATCCAACAAGTTTTATAAGAATGTTACAAGTTAATAATTCAAATATGAAAAGTGTTTTAAAGTTTAAATAAAACTATTCATTTTAAATTCTTTGTCGGGTTTTATAAAAATAATCTTAAAAAGGATTAAAAATAAAAATGTAAGTTTAGAAAGTTTTATAAATTTCGGCATGACGCGTCCATTTATACAA
This sequence comes from Artemisia annua, assembly GCA_014162995.1. Taxonomy (NCBI): domain Eukaryota; kingdom Viridiplantae; phylum Streptophyta; class Magnoliopsida; order Asterales; family Asteraceae; genus Artemisia; species Artemisia annua. Next base: position 20,575 of record LBNU01025148.1, on the reverse strand, counting down.
CCTTCCCAAGTCAAAAGACTTTACCCGATAGTTTAATAGAAAATTATGAAGTGTATTCATTGATTATTAGACATTATTTACTTATTGTGTATTCGTTGTGAATCAAATATATTAAATTCGTATTAAGTCTAATATGTTGTATTCGGTTCAAGTCCAATAAGTCCAATTTGTCCAATGTCCAAAATGTCAATACAAGTCTAGTATTTATCCAATAATCAGAGTCAAAGTCCCAATCACTAAATCCGTTAAGTATTCATGTTATCGAAATTCAAGTCACAATCCCATAATATATAATCCGAAATGTACCAAGAGCACCAAAGTAAAACCAATTAGGTATCGCTTGACCATTTAATCCGATAACTATTATCACACAATAAACTTAATACCAATTAATTTCCAACACCCTATTTATTTTATAAACAAAGACACTCTAAAAATGTTTTGACATATCATTAGTAAAATAAATTAACACCCTAACTTGACTATTGACAAAATACACCCTATGTGGGTTTCAACTTACACCCAAAAACACGCAACTAATCTTTACCACAGACTCTAAAATCAGTATATTCCACATACAATAATCAAAAATATGTAGCAAACAAACACAACACCCTCTAATCAGTTGTGTTCCCCTTGGACCAAAAGTCAAAACAAAACAACACCTATATGGTGTTCTCGCTGAATCCGAACAACTCAAATGAGCAACACAGATAATAAGCTAACTCACATCTGAACCGAGCTCAAACTCAAACAAATAAGAAAACCATAAGTAAACCGATATTAATATTGTTTAACCAAGATTAAAACCATAGTCAAAACAGAAATCTCTTGTCGGGATACGGCTCGACCCGTTTACCAAACCCACCACACGAATTATTATTATTTTGTTTAACACGATTTGAGGTCCACATTTTAATCACGCTTAACCAAATTAATATCCACAAAAGATTAATAACTTGTTTTGTTTAGTTTAGATCCATGAAAAACTATAAAAACCTGTTTTAAATCCAACAATCTGAATAAGAAGATAAACAAAATGAAATGGGTGTTGAGCTTACCAAAGGGATAAGAAAGAAAGAAAGAGAGACGAAAGAGAGGTAGCGATGGTGATGATGACAGCCGTGGTGGCTGTGGCTCACGGTGGTCACAGACTCGAACCAAAACAAAAGCCTTCAAAATTCTATCNATAATCAAAAATATGAAGCAAACAAACACAACACCCTCTAATCTGTTGTGTTCCCCTTGGACCAAAAGTCAAAACAAAACAACACCTATATGGTGTTCTCGCTGAATCCGAACAACTCAAATGAGCAACACAGATAATAAGCTAACTCACATCTGAACCGAGCTCAAAATCAAACAAATAAGAAAACCATAAGTAAACCGATATTAATGTTGTTTAACCAAGATTAAAACCATAGTCAAAACAGAAATCTCTTGTCGGGATACGGCTCGACCTGTTTACCAAACCCACCATATGAATTCTTATTATTTTGTTTAACACGTTTTGAGGTCCACATTTTAACCACGCTTAACCAAATTAATATCCATAAAAGCTTAATAACTTGTTTTGATTAGTTTAGATCCACGAAAAACTATAACAACCTGTTTTAAATCCAACAATCTGAATAAGAAGATAAACAAAATGAAATGGGTGTTGAGCTTACCAAAGGGATAAGAAAGAAAGAAAGAGAGATGAAAGAGAGGTAGCGATGGTGATGATGACAACCGTGGTGGCTGTGGCTCACGATGGTCACAGACTCGAACCAAAACAAAAGCCTTCGAAATTCTATTACTAATATCTTCAAAACCTTCAAGAGAAGATGGAAATGGTGGTGGTTGGCGGTGGCACCATGGTGGTGGTGATGATTTGAGACTGAGATTCAAATGAAAAAGGTGTTAGAGTGAGTTTTATCGTGCGTGGAGTATATCAAAATAAAGGAAATGAGATGGGGATTGTAGGGATGGTGGCGGTGAGTTTATTTAACCAGCGGTGTGGCCGGAACTTGGCCGGATAACCGGAGAAGAAGAGGAGAGAGAGTGGGCGGCTGATGAGAGGAAAAAGGGAAATCAAAACCCTAAAAATGAAAGAATTAATTATAATTGGGGCTTTTATAGGGTGGTTTTAGAGTTAGCAAGTCAAGGGACCATTCGGTCATTAGGTTAAAGTTAAGGGGCGGCGGGATAACTAACTTCCAGGGACCAATGTTGTAGTTTATCGAATCTCTCATGAAACAAGGTTCGGGGCTCGTTTAGGCGAGTAAACGAAAGATTCACGATACGGGAATAACACCAACGTGCTCAGAATAATATTTCTGATAAAAATGAATATCAATATTCCAAGTTTCTCACAAACAATACCAAACTCAAAATAAATGATCGTTTCTCCGAATAGGACATGGGATGAATTTTGCGGGTTGTCACAGCCTCACCTCCTTAAAAAGAATCGTGTCCTCACGATTCAATTCAAGTTACCTGTTAAGGTCTAAAAGAAATGAGCATATACGCACGAGATTTCATCTTCACCTTCTCACGTGAATTTAGGATCTTTTCCGCGAGTTTCGATGAACTTTGCCTATAGGGATACGACTTTACTGAAGTCGTCTAATCTGCATGGTTCACGATTTCGATAGGTCAACAAAGTTTGAACGTTCTAATATCGGGATTTCTCCCAGAGGGATAACAACTGCCTCATTGGCAAGTCATTTCTTCAGATTTCGTATGTGAAATGTCGGGAATGCAACTGAGTTTCGACGGCAGCTTAAATCGGTGAGCTACCAGTTTGACCCTAGCAAGGATCTGAAAGGATCGATACGACAAGGATTCATGATTTCGATAAGTCTCTCAACAAGGTTTGAATATTCGTAAATCTGGATCCTTCCCGGAGGGAAAACAATTGTTTCGTCAGCAAGTTATCACTTAGATTGTAGACATGAGAATGTCGTGAGTGCTGCTGAGTCCTGATGGTAGCTCGAGCCGGTTAGCTACCGATCTAACTCTAGCAAGAACTTGAAAGGATTAATAGAGCGGGGATAAAGCTTGTTACGTTTACTAAACGCTTCATACATTTTCATGGTGAATCTTTAAGCTTAATCTTGGCTTTATCCGAGGATTCGAGAGGTTCACATTATCAGGGTTTCTAACAATTCACGAGCAGCTTACCTCTCCATTTCAACTTCGGACGATCTCCTCGGTAGTTTTGTGAACATGCTCAGGGTCAGGAAGTTGGGTATCTCCATCTTTATCCAACAAGTCGACGATCGGCACTTGCGACCATAGAGGGTCCTTTGCAGTGCCGTTGAAATACTGAAATAGTAGGTAAGAGAGAAATTGACTAACAGGAGGTGTCTATCCCAACTATTGCCAAATTCGATTAAGTAGATACGAAATATGTTCTCCAATGTTTGAATGGTTTCTTCCCTTCAGCCATGAGCCTGGAAGCGATACACAGTATCCATTTCCAGATCTGTTCTCATGGCCCTTGGAAGGAGTTGATAAAATGTGAGTGTGAGATTACGGTCTCGATCCGAAAGAATAGAAATCGGCACTTTACTACTTACAACGATCTATTTTACGTATAGACGAGCAATGTTGTCCATACTTTTCATTTTGCTGACTAGCAGGAGGCGAACAGGATAAGTAAGATTTATGAACAGATACTCAGGTAGAGGTCGGGATTCGCTCCCGAGGTCTAGCTCATGATATGGTAGCAGAATAGCAGTCGACAAAAGGATTTGTGAAACAGCTTATAGGATAATAGGAAAACAACCCACTGTTTATAAATTTTTAGGAATGTCAAAATCTTGATTTTCAGTTTGATTTCATAACATAGTAGCAAGGTAGCAAAACGTTTTATGAAATCATCTTATTAAGCTATTTGTAAAATAACTTACAGGGTATCAAGGAAGCAGTTCACCATTTATAAAATGATAGTTAGATCAAAATTTTGATATTTAGGATAGTAGCAAGGTTGCATTTGGACCCATAGCATGGCAACAAATATTTTATAAAACAGTTTTGTGAAACAATTTCATAAAATAGTTTGTGAGATAACAGGAAAAACAATTCTCATTTATAAAAGAGTGGTAAAATCAAAATTTTGATTTTTGTGAAGTAGTAAAACATCTTGTAAGATGGCAACATTTTGTAATTAATTTCAAGGTAGTTTCACTATCCAATAAGAGAGGGACAAGGATAATTGGTATTTCCGAGGGACGAGGGGAGGGATAGGTGGTTGTCCCAAGGATCGTGATACAGGTTACCTCTCAAAATCTTAAGAATTCTGTTAAGCACGGAATCTTTGCTGATTAAGGGATTTAACAAGTTCGGAGTACAACTCTGTAAGAGAAAGTTGATTGCTACTAGCAATCGATCGGAGTCGGTTGACTCAGCATGATACTTAGGTTGGAGGCGGAAAGTACAACCTCGATCGAACATCATCACTAAAACAACATTGATTGAATAGCATCGATTGAGAAAATGAACATCCTCGATTAAGAAAATGAATAACATCGATTAAGATAATGAACATCATCGATTAAGGAAATGAATATCATCAGTTAAGAAAATAAACATCATTGGTTAAGAAAACTCATCAATTGAGCACAGGGCTTAAGGTAGAGGCGGCTGTGACTAGATCCCCAAAAGAAACGAGGCTGGATGCCAAATCCAGATTTGGAACAAGGTCCAAAATCACGAGAAAATAGCCAAAATCCAAACATAGCCAATACCAAATACAACATGGTCAAAACCAAATTCAAAATAGTCAAAATTCAACTCAAGAGATAACCGGAAATCAAATCAAAATGAAGCCAGAAATCAAATCCAAACGTAACCNGGATGCCAAATCCAGATTTGGAACAAGGTCCAAAATCACGAGAAAATAGCCAAAATCCAAACATAGCCAATACCAAATACAACATGGTCAAAACCAAATTCAAAATAGTCAAAATTCAACTCAAGAGATAACCGGAAATCAAATCAAAATGAAGCCAGAAATCAAATCCAAACGTAACCAAAATCAAATCCAAACATAAACGAATCAAATCCAAACGATAATTCCAATATGATCGACAAGGCTTATTACGATAAGCAGCTCAGATTCAAATGATGTCAATCGGGTCTAACCCGACCCAATGCGAACTACGCCCGATGGCGGCAAACATGAATTCCACATAAACGAGGACGTCTAGTGGTTTTAGAAGCATTACAATTCATGCAGTGTTGTGATGCCAGTGTGTCGTGTGCAAGTGCAGGCTTAGGTGTTATGTTCAGTGCTTGTGTGTGCACGCAAATTTATCATTCCTTAAGGCAACTCTAACCCGAACATAATGCTGTTATAACTACCCTCAGTATCTCAAAATTCACCTCTGAGCAGGACATAGTTGATCAGGCCATGTCCCACTATCCCTGGTTGAATGTAGGTGATCAATCTACATTCACCTGAGGTTCAATAAATTTTGAAGCACTCAGTCTTGTTACGCTAGTAATATGTCCGTTATATCCCAAAATCATTCCCAATACTACGACTAGTGTGCAAAATCAACATTCAGTAATGAGATTACGCAAGGAAATAGCGTAACTCAGTGATAGGTGTAGTGCTTGCATAAGCATATGGAAATGCTCATGGTGAATAGTTAAGATAGGCGGATTTGAAATACCCCAAAACTAAGGCACATACTACAATGATTATATCCTCAAATTCATCAAATATATCATAAACAATTCGTCACAAATACCATCAAATGTCTCATCAGACTTATCATCAATCATATCATTCAATATCTTATCCAATGTATTCTCAGTTATCTAATGAACTACATCCTCAAACAAAATCTTATGCGAGGCATCGGCTTGGCAGGCAGGCACGTAGCGGTCATAGGGTTTAGTTTTCACAAATGTGGTTATAGTCTAGGTTTAAAAATTACCCAGTTCTCTATAACTTAGGCTCTGATACCAATTTGTAACACCCCAATGCATGTATGCTTCCGCTAGACCCGAATTTTGGGGGTGTTTACAATAGATCTTGTCGATTGTACTAAGGTGTTTGACAGAATTAGGTGGATCGTAAACTAGCCATACCTATGAGGCCCATGGACCCATAGGTTGTGACAGAGGTCAAAAAATAAGGCAAAGCTCTAACCCGGTCTGTGGCCTGGCTCATGGTCGACCCTAAAAACCCCTGGCTTGAGAAGTCCTTGTCTTGGTTCAATATAGGGGCGTTGATCGGTTCGGTTAATTGGTTGTTCAGTTATTTCAGTTAATTTTTTTGGGGTCAACCCGAAAACCGAACCGAACCGAACCGAACTAGAATGCAACTGAACTGAACCGAAAACCGAATTTGAATTCTGTTCGGTTTTTGGGTTGACCCAAATAACTTGAATTTCACTATTTATTTTTAAAAATTTAATAATTACATAGACATTTAGCAAAAAATAATAATAAAAGATATATATATATATATATATATATATATATATATATATATATATATATATATATATATATATATATATATATATATATATAT
>LBNU01025147.1:6244-23641 GCA_014162995.1 Artemisia annua | reverse complement strand
AAAAAAATCTCATTAAGTCAAAAGCCACAACTGATAAAATGGACAGAATTTCAAAAGCATGCACAGGGTGTAATATAGATTGGGATTAGTTAAATTTTGTTGATTTTGATATTTGGTTGCTAGTTTATCTGATTCAACAAGAAAATTGCATTTTCCAAGTCATTTGCTTATTGATATTTGACCTTGAAGTCAGCTGTTTGAGCATTTGGCTCCCCTGCACCACCAGTTTGAACCATCTTTCTAGGTCTCACAACTTGTTCACTAATTGATCATTTTTCATGATACTTGGTGTTTTGTGTAGCTTGGTATACTATCTTGTGAATTTTGTCACTGGTTTGCATTTGTTTGCTTATTTGAGAGCTTAATTTGTCCCTTTAAGTTGCCATTTTAAACCTGTCTACACTGGCCCATCAGTATGCTTTGATGCTTATTGATTTGTTATTCCTGCTTTGCCTTAGCTTGTTGCTTGTTGTGTTTAGCTTACTTATGTTATTTTGAGTTTGTGTAAACTTGTGCTCACCTTGGTTCATGCTTGTATGCTTATTTTGCTAACTGCTTGCCTCACATAAGCTCACTTGAACTCAAAACTCACCACTGTTGGCACTAAGCTTGTTGATTTTAAATTCCAGCTTGTGATTTAGCTTGTTGTTGTTGTAATTAGCTTATTTATGTCTGTTTGAGCTTGTTCTTGTGTGAGTTTAACTTTGATTGTGTATGCATTGCTTATTTAGCTAATTGCTTAATCCAATTCTCACTTTTGGCCTTAGCCCACTGACCCATTTTCCCAAGGCTACAATAAGCTCAAACCTTGAGCTTATTGCCTGATCTTGGACATTTTGAGAAGCCCTTCTGGCCAGCTACTTGTGCTTATTCTTAATTTTCATTTTAGAGCTTGTTTTCACTGTTTATCTTGCTTCCCAAAGTCCCATCACTTCACCCTCTATACTGAGTAATCAGTGTGGATGGCCAAATTCATAAGCTCACACAGAGCTTATCAGTGGGATTTAGGCTTGGTATATTTGGGCTTTTTAAAAAGCCCCCATAACAAGCTTGTAGATTCTAGGCTTACTTTTGGCTATAGAGCTTATTTGATGAGCTTAATGTGGCCTTGAAGTAGCCTGCAGGCCTGTTTGGGTCTGAGTAAATTTGGATCTGCTTATTCCTTGCTTCTGGCTTATTCAGTGCATTTCACTCATTGGTTTAGCTTCTTTTTGGTTCCTTTAGCTTATTTGTGGCTTTAAGTACCTTTGGTTCGGTAGTGGGAGCTTGTTAAAAGCTTATTCAAGCTTAAACTCTCACTTTGACCCACTTTTAAGTTCTATTAAGCTCATAAGCTCATTCTGAGCTTATTTTTGAGTTTGAAAAAGTTTGTTTTCACAAAATTTGTCTAAAATCAGTTGGTATATAGTTTTGCAGAAAGAAAATCAAAAAAAAAATAAATAAATAAATAAAAAATCAGCAATATAATATTAGTGATAGCTTCTCTTTAAGAAGTTTTAGCTTTTTGGCTTATTTTTCAAAATTTTTTATTAAGCACTTAGTACTTTTTATATTTTTCGTGAGTTCCTGCTATCTCATACTATTTGTATAAAAAGTTTCATAATTTCTACTGTTCATTTGCTATTATTTATAATTAAATTAGTTTAATGAGCTTTTAATTAATAATTAAGTAAATAATTTCTAAAATAGCTTTTTAGGGTGTGTTTGGTAGAGAGAAATGAAGGTAAAGAAATGAAAATGGCTTTAATTCTCGTGTTTGGTAAGCCAAAGAAATGGAAAAGCGGAGAAATGTGACTCTCGAGAAAACATCTCTTTGTAATTTGATTTCCATCCCATTTTGGGTGGAATTGGGAATCCTCAACTTTTTTTTTTTTTTTTTTTTTTTTTTTTTTTTTTTTACAAAATAAAATAGTTTTTAAAAATATTTTTCTTTTAAAAATAAAAAAAAATTTTTTTTTATAAAAAAATAATTTAAAAAAATATTTTTTGAAAGTATATTTTTTTTTAAATTGTTATTTAGAAAAATAATTTTTAAAATAATTTTTATAAAAAATAATTTTAAAAAAATAATTAATTTTTTAAATAAATTTTTATAAAAATATGTTTTTTAAAATTAAAAAATATTTTTATAAATATATTTTTTAGAATTGTTATTTAGAAAAATAAAAAATTTAAATAATTTTTATAAAAAATAAGTTTAAATTTTTTAAAATAAATTTTTTAGAAAATAATTTTTTTAAATAATTAAAAAAATAATTAAAAAATTATATAAAATTTATATAATTTTTAATTTTTTTTAATAAATATTTATTAGAATGTGATTAGTAATCTATAAAAGATATAATCTTTTTATCAATATATATTAACTATAATATATATTATAACTTTTATTCATTTTATCTCGGTTTAAGTCTCTATTTTGTTATTAATCCTTATAACTATTTTAGGTAATTGAACAAATAATTATCTTTACTATGTGTTCTTATTTCTTCTGACTTTACTAATTCTACACTGACTTCTTTATCTATTTTTCTCTTAATTAATTCTCTTCTATCCCTACATTCTCTCCCTTAGTGGTATGTTGTGTAAGAGTGGGATAGGTTTATGAGCAGCGGTGGTGTCCATTTTTGTAACCGCCGAGGAACACCGCCGCCACCCCCAGCAGTTGTGTAGGTTGTTTCCAGAGGTTGGTTGCATGCGGTAAGTATTAATTATTGCGCCTGTCGGAGGTTATTGAGAGTCCGCCGCTTGCTTATTTAATTTGAGACGTTCGTTGGGGGAGTACTTCTTATGGAACGTCGGAGCAGTAGAATTCAAAAAGAAAATATCATAAATATTATTATAAAAACAAATATATTAACTCTCCTATATGATTTTTAGATTTTTTCCTAATTACTCACTCTTTGTAATTCACTATATTCTTATCTATACCTTCAATATATGAACCACAAATTACATGTAATAGGTGATACACATTCAACTCAGAATTTCTACCAAAATCATAATTGCTTGTCATGTCTTCTTCATATCTCGACTCAATGTAATTATCAGTGAGGATATCGATATTCACAAGATCTGTTTATGTTATCCTTTTTGGGTAGTAACCCATAGCATAACCTTTTTAGCCTCTGTGAAGCGGATTTAATTGATAGACTTTATGTAACAAGCGTGTTTTCTATCTCGTTAATATTCTCGATGTATGTTCTCGTTTTTTTTTTGATTTTATGAACCCGTTACCGTTAAAAATGCATTATACTAGAAACCTGCGTATAGAATGTGATTGTTGTTAGATGATTCGATCCCAAAGATAATTGTCCAGTGACTGTGTATAACGAGTCTTCGTTGATAGTTTCGGTATTGGTGAAGAAAGCTGTTGTATTGGTAAGAGATAGTTGTGTTGTGAATGTGTTGATAGGCGAGATTCGATTTTTCTCTNCAGTGGGGGGTTTTTGGTTCAGCGGTGTGGCCAAACCGCCGGGGAACACCGCCGCCACCCCAGCGGTTTGGTCCAGCGGGTAGGCTCAGCGGTGATTTTCACTTTGGAGGTATGAGCCGACCGTTTGAAAAATTGAGACGTTGGGGAGTACTTTTTGGAACGTTGGGACAAAAAAAAAATAAATAAAATAAAAAAATAAAAAAAAAATCTCTCCCTATATATACTAAACTAATTCATATAATTCTACCCATATAAACACAAATTCATATATACACAAACTAATTCTACCAAAAATATTGCTTCATCATCTTCTTCATCCGACTCAATATTTATTCCGGAGGATTCGTCCGAACTATGGTTATCCGGTAGTACCCTATCAACCTTTTTAGCCGTGAACGATTTAATTGAAGACACGACAAGCTCTACCGAAACTCGAGAGTACGTAACCCGTTATCGTTAAAAAGCTTTACAAACCCTTATGAATGATTATTTTGTGGAACGACCAAAGTTTTCCGACGGTACATTTCGTGATAGGTTTCGTATGGATAAAAGCTTGTTTTTAAGAATAGTTGGTGAAGTTGAAGCGAGATTCGAATGGTTTCAAGAGGGCTTAGATGCGAGGGGAAAAAAAAGTTTCACGGCGTTACAAAAATGCACATCGGCCATTCGGCAACTCGCAATGGGTGAACCTCCGGATAGATTTGATGACTATTTAAACATGGCACGAAGAATGTCAGGTTAATTTTTTTTAAAGTTCTCGTTATTTTTTATATACACTTGTCGTTGTTATTTTTTTTAAAGTTTTAGTTATTTATGTATTTATTTATTTTAAACTTGTCGTTGTTATCATTTTTTTATAGGAGAATGCCTTGATCATTTTTGTCATGCGATTATTGAATTATATGGTCGAGAGTTCTTACGTAGGCCGACCTCCCATGACGTTGCACGCTTATTCGAGGTACATGAAGAAAAACATCACATTCTTGGAATGCTTGGTAGCATTGATTGTACACATTTCGTTTGGCGTAATTGTCCTAAACATTTGAAAGGACAATATAAGCGAGCTGATCACCAATACCCTACTATTATGCTTGAAGCCGTTGCTTCAAACGATTTGTGGATTTGGCATTCGTTTTTTGGTCCTCCCGGTGCAAACAACGATATCAATGTTTTGAATCAGTCTCCATTGTATCTTACGGAGCGAAATGGAACGGTGCCAAACACTTCATTTCATGTAAATGGACGACAATTCAAACGTGGATATTATCTTACCGATGGAATCTATCCTACGTGGTCAACGTTTGTTAAAGCATATAAGTATCCCGTTGAACCGAAGGAAAAGAGATTCAAGAAGCTACAAGAGTCTGCAAGAAAAGATGTCGAGCGAGCTTTTGGTCGTCTAAAATCAAAATGGATGATTCTCAATCGTCCTCTACGGGCTATGACGGTCGAAAAGATTCGACTTCTCGTTTATACATGTATCATATTTCACAATATGATTTTGAAAGCCGACCAGGTGGCAATATCACCGGTTCATATAATGGATCCGCCAGTCGCGACAGTTTATGACGATAGTGTATTATAGGAGTTACTCGACGAACAAATCCATTATCGTCTCCAATATGATCTTACGGAGCACGTAAATGTTCAAAACTTAGAATACCTCGATAACTAGTTATTTATTTATTTTTTTAAAGTATTATGTAATTTTCTATTAATTATGTTTTTTTTTCCGAGTATTATGTATTTTTCTTTTAATTATTAATGAAATATTTATGTTTTTATTAAATTGCTTAATATAATTTATGAAAAAAAAAATAAAAAAAAAATACTAAATTTGGCGGGGTTGGGAGGTATGAAAAATCTATGATTGCCACTAAAAAGGGGTTGGAGGTATGAAAAAAGTGTAAGTGAAGTGGAATGATATTATTGGTGGATTTGGGAGGTATGGGTTTTTTGGGAGGCATGACTGCCACCACCCTTATAAGTTTTAGGAACTTTTTTATAATTATCTAAATTATTTTAGTATTTATATTAATTTAAATTAGTTTAATTAATAATTAGTAATTAATTAATAATAATTAATTAAAAAGTCAAAAAAATATTTTTCTTTTTCTTAAAATTTTCTTTTGTCACTAGAATCTTAGAAAATAATTTTCACATCTGTAGGACTTTTATAGCTCACGTTTCACTTTTATTTTTGTACGTTTACGTAATTTGTAATTTAAACGTACGTTTTTAGGTTTTAAACGTTTTTTAGGTTGTTTGACTTTACGTGTTCGTGAATATAGCTTTGTTTTATCATTTTCATTTATATTCTGTAGTATAATCAATCATAACCCCTTTCCTGTTCAAAATCACCCGATCACAGATCCGTTTAAATACCTTTACGCACCTCGCTGGGACTTAACGACCCGGAATACACTATACTCCTTGGTTAGTTGGCTCAATAGGTTTGACCTTGTTGACCATTCACCTTGGTCAATATTTGTCTGATTGTTTGGAGCCAATCAAACTTTGGCGCCGTTGCCGGAGAGGTGTGCTGCGTATCTGAGCGTATTTGAAGATTAGTGATCTTTGATATCCACTCATTGTATATTTACCATAACCTTGTTCAGATTTTCATATTTTCTTATAAAAACAAAAACAATCGTGAAGTTAATTCGTTTGACGGATCGATTGACAAAAATATCGTTATTTCAAATTCCAAAAACATGTAAAACACCAAAAAGATTCTTCCCACTTTTTCATAATTCCTTCGACTCTAAGGACTCTTAGAGTTGTTTTCTAGTGCATGCGCACTCGTTCTTCTAGGTCTATGAGCCCATTACGTGAGCTTGTCAGAATTCCTCGGAGACGACGTAGACATTCTTCACCTGCAGTCGAATCTGAGATTCGTAGTGTTTCTCAACTTCTGTTATCATGGCAGATCTTCCTATGCATGAGCTTCTCCAAGCACCCATCGAGGGTTATGGAGATGCCATTGTTGTTCCAGCCATCGTGGCTAATAGTTTCGAGCTCAAAACCGGGTTACTGAATCTTGTAACCACAAGTCAATTCTATGGTTTTGAGAGGGACGATCTTCATGCCCACATTCGATGGTTTAACAAGATCACATCTACCATCAAATACAAGAATGTCCTTTCTGATGCGATCAAGCTTCTTCTTTTCCCATTTTCCCTCGAGGGACAAGCCCGGATTTGGCTTGAAAAACAACCCCCTCGTTCGATTGAAACATGGGAAGATTTGGTCAAGAAAATTGTGACTGAATTCTATCCTCCTTCCAAGACCACGAGTCTTAAAATTGAGATCATCAAGTTCACTCAGAAATTTGATGAATCATTTAGTGAATCGTGGGATCGTTTAAAAGAATTGCTTCGCAGATGTCCTCATCATGGTTTCTCCGAGTTGATGCAACTCGATACTTTCTATAATGGTGTGAGCCAAGCTGATCAGGATTCTCTTAATGCCTCCGCGGGAGGTAACTTCCTGAGTAAAACCACAAAAGAAGCTTTAGCGATCATCGAGAACAAATCTAAGGTCCGCACTACATGAAGCAAGCCGGTTGTTTTCCAAGTGAGTGTTGGTCCTTCTACTTCATCGCCCGTGAGTCAATCTAGCACCGATGCTAAGATTGACAAACTCATGGAAGCTATTCAAGCTTTGGTTCTATCTAACCAAAAGAAAGTCTCTTTCACACAAACTTCTTCTCCTGCTGAAATTAAGAAAGTGGAAGTCTGTGTTACTTGTGGTGGCCCTCACACATATTACAATTGTATGGCCACCGATGGTGACCCGTTTGAAGCTCATGCGATAGCCGGTACTTCCAATCAAGGAGGTAACCAATACCGTCCTCCGATGGACCGGAACTATCATCCTAACCACTACCCTGGACCTCCCGGTTTTAATCAAAACCAAAATGTCCAAAACTGTAACCAAAATGTCCAAAACCAGAACCGAATGAACCAAGGTTATCAAAACCAAGGTAATTTCAATCAAGGTCATGATTTCCAAAATCAAGGTCATGGTTTCCAAAACCAAGGTTTCCAAAACCAAGGAAACATTAACCGAAACGAAGGTCAGGGTAATTTCAATCCCGGGTATTTTCATGGAAATAACCAAAATCAGAGAAATTTTCAAAACCAAGGTCCTAATCAAAACAACCGAGGTCAAAATATTCCTAATCAAACTCAAGCCATTGTTCCTACTGGACCATCATCTGATGAGTTATTAAAACAATTCATGAAATCCCAAGAGGAAATGAATAGGTTGTTGGTCAGTCAGATCTCTGAGATCAAGAAGTCTTTAAATGATCAACCCTCAGGCTCAGGAAAACTTTCGAGCAACACGATCGCTAACCCGAGGGGCGATGCTAAGGCGATCACAACCAGAAGTGGTACTTTCTATGATGAACACACGATTCCTACTACCTCTTCTTCCTCTTCTCCCAAGGTAGTGGAACGTGAACCTGAGGCGACAAAGGACAAAGTGCAACTTACAAGCCCACAAAGTACCGCACACGTCCATCCTCAGGTTGTCCCAAAAACAAAACCCAAGCCAGGAGTTGTCTTTGAACCTCCAGTAACTCCAGCTGAAACCCCTAAATCCAAAACTTCTATTCCTTACCCATCATTCTTAAATGAACAAAAGCTCCGCGAAAAAGCCAGTCATCAAATGGATAAATTCTTTCAAATCTTCCAAGAATTACACTTTGACATAAGCTTTGCGGATGCTATCATTCTGATGCCCAAGTTTGCATCCACACTCAAACACTTGTTAAGCAACAAGGAAAAGCTGTTTGAAATGGCTAAAACTGCACTGAACGAAAACTGCTCAGCAGTTTTGTTAAAGAAGCTTCCCGAGAAGCTTGGAGACCCTGGAAAATTTCTCTTACCTTGTGTATTTCCAGGGATGGTTGAATGCTTTGCCCTTGCCGATCTTCGTGCAAGCATCAACCTGATGCCTCATTTAGTATGGAAGTAACTTTCTCTTCCGGAACTCACTCCTACCTGCATGACTCTTGAGCTTGCAGATCGTTAATTTTCTCGTCCTCTTGGCATTGCTGAGGACGTATTCGTGAAAGTAGGAAAGTTCCATCTTCCCGCTGACTTTGTAGTTGTTGATTTCTATGCTGATCCACGGGTTCCTCTCATTGTTGGAAGAGGATTCCTAAGAACGGGTCGTGCTCTCATTGATGTATTTGAGCAAGAAATCATATTACATGTGGGTAATGAAGCTGTCACTTTTAACCTTGACCAAACTTCGAGGTACTCCTCAAATTATGACTCTGAATCGGTTAACCGAATAGATGTCATTGATGTTGCTTCAGAGGATTACTCTCAAGAAGNAGGATTCCTAAGAACGGGTCGTGCTCTCATTGATGTATTTGAGCAAGAAATCATATTACATGTGGGTAATGAAGCTGTCACTTTTAACCTTGACCAAACTTCGAGGTACTCCTCAAATTATGACTCTGAATCGGTTAACCGAATAGATGTCATTGATGTTGCTTCAGAGGATTACTCTCAAGAAGTTCTTGGTTATGTTCATAATTCTTCGAGTGGTGATCCCACTCCTTCTTCTCAACCTATCATTGCCGACTCTTCTCTTTCTCTCACTCCGTTTGAGGGAAGTGATTTCATTCTGGAAGAGGTTGAGGCTTTTCTCAAAAGTGATTCAATTCCAGAGGGAATTGATAACAATGAGATTGATCTGGAGGGAGATATTCTTCTTCTTGAGAAATTGTTGAACCAGGACAATTCTCCTCCCCTCCCTCCCAAAGAACTTCATAACGAGGAAATCAAGTCTGTTGAGAAAACTGATGAATTTCCCGAGGTCGAACTCAAGGACTTACCACCTCACCTCGAATACGCATTTCTGGAGGGTGATGATAAATTACCCGTCATAATTGCTAAAGATTTGAGTGAGGAGGAAAAGACTGCTCTCATAAAAGTATTGAAGTCACACAAGCAAGCCATTGCTTGGAAACTCTCTGACATCAATGGTATTAACCCTGAATTTTGTACTCACAAAATTTTAATGGGGGATGACTTTAAACCGGCAGTGCAACATCAGAGATGGGTGAATCCTAAGATTCATGAGGTTATCAAACAAGAGGTTCTCAAACTTCTTGATGCCGAATTGATTTATCCCATTTCTGACAGTCCTTGGGTGAGCCCTATTCAATGTGTTCCGAAAAAGGGTGGCATAAATGTTGTCACAAACGAAGAAAACGAGTTGATTCCAACTCGATTGGTTACGGGGTGGCGTGTCTGCATTGACTATCGCAAGTTAAATGAAACCACCCGTAAAGACCATTTTCCTCTACCCTTCATGGACCAAATGCTTGAGAGATTAGCGGGAAATGAGTACTATTATTTCCTTGATGGTTTCTCAGGTTACTTTCCGATCCCCATTGATCCACAGGATCAAGAAAAGACTACCTTCACATGCCCATACGGAACTTTTGCCTACCGACGTATGCCTTTTGGCTTATGTAATGCTCCTGGCACGTTCCAAAGATGTATGATGGCCATATTCCACGACATGATCGCGAAAACAATGGAGGTTTTTATGGATGACTTCTCGGTCATTGGGGACTCTTTTCAGACATGTCTCTCCCATCTAGAAAACATGCTAAAACGGTTTGAAGACACCAATCTTTGTCTAAATTGGGAAAAGAGTCACTTTATGGTCAAAGAGGGCATTGTCCTCGGCCATAAGATTTCCAAAAACGGGATTGAGGTTGACAAAGCTATGGTTGATGTCATCGCTAAATTACCTCATCCCACTACCGTCAAAGGTATTAGGAGTTTTTTGGGTCATGCCGGTTTCTATCGTAGATTCATTCAAGATTTTTCTAAAATCGCCCGGCCTATGACCCATCTCCTTAAGAAGGATGCTCCTTTTATCTTCTCACTTGAGTGCATCGAAGCTTTTGAAACATTAAAGAAAAAGCTTACCGAAGCACCCATCTTAGTTGCTCCTGATTGGGACTTGCCTTTCGAGTTTATGTGCGATGCAAGTGATTTTGCTATCGGTGCGGTCCTGGGGCAACGCAAAACCAAACATTTTCAGCCTAACCATTACGCAAGTAAAACAATAACCGAGGCTCAAACTCATAACAACACTACGGAAAAAGAATTATTAGCCGTGGTGTATGCGTTTGAGAAGTTTCGGTCGTACTTGATCTTGACAAAATGCGTGGTGTATATGGATCACTCGGCTCTGAAATACCTCTTTGCAAAACAAGATGCAAAGCCGAGATTGCTCCGTTGGGTTCTCCTCCTACAAGAATTTGATATCATCATACGTGATAAAAAAAGGAGCTGAGAACCTAGCTGCTGATCATCTGTCCCGATTAGAGAACCCCCACCAAGATGTGTTCGCGAAGAAGGAAATTAATGAAACGTTTTTTCTCGAGACACTCAATGCAGTTTCTTTTCGTGGAGATTCGACTACTCCATGGTTTGCCGAATTTGCAAATTACCATGTGGGTAACTTTGTGGTGAAAGGGATGTCGTCCCAACAGAAGAATAAGTTCTTCAAGGATGTTAAACATTATTTCTGGGACGACCCCTATTTGTTCAAAATCTGTGCGGATCAGGTCATCCGGCAGTCTGTATATGGTCAGGAAGCCGTTGATATTCTCAAGGCTTGCCATGCTGGACCTACTGGGGGACATCATGGTCCCAACTACACCGCCAAAAAGGTGTTTGATTCCGGATTCTATTGGCCCACGATTTACAAGGATGCCCAGGATTTAGTCAAAGCTTGTGACGATTGTCAACGTCACGGGAATAACTCACAAAGGAATGAAATGCCTCAAAATGCAATTCAAGTATGTGAGATCGTATGGGGCATTGACTTTATGGGGCCGTTTTTATCATCTCGAGGAAACAAATACATTCTCGTGGCTCTTTACTATTTGTCAAAATGGGTTGAAGCGAAAGCATTACCCACAAATGATGCCCGAGTTGTGTAAAGTTTCTGAAATCTCTTTTTGCCCGATTTGGAACTCCACGTGCTATAATCAGTGATCATGGTACGCATTTCTGGAATGACAAGTTTGATAAAGTCATGCAAAAGTATGGTGTAAATCCCCGTCTTTCTACCGCATATCACGCCCAAACAAGTGGGCAAGTGGATGTTTCCAACCGAGGAATAAAAAGAATTCTGGAGAGGACAGTAGGTGAAAATCGTGCCTCTTGGTCGGATAAACTGGATGACGCACTCCGGGCCTTCCATACAGCTTATAAAACACCCATCGGGTGTACACCATACAAGCTTGTGTACGGAAAGGCGTGTCATCTGTCGATTGAGATTGAGCACAAAGCTTATTGGGCCTTAAAACATGCAAACTTTGACGTCCAGACAGCGGGTGATCACCGTAAAGTTCAGCTGAATGAATTAAATGAACTTCGTGATCATGCATATGAAAACTATTTAATCTACAAGGAAAAGACAAAGAAGATTCACGACTCAAAAATCAAGAACTGCGTTTTCAACGTCGGTGATCAAGTCCTTCTTTTCAATTCTAGATTGAAGATTTTCTCGGGTAAACTCAACACCCGCTGGACTGGGCCATTCACTGTTGCCAAAGTTTTTCCATATGGTACCATTGAGTTATCTTAAGATAACGTGCCAAATTTCAAAGTGAAAGGTCATCGGTTGAAGCACTACTTTGGAGGGGACATACCACCCATGGTTGTCCCGGATCTCCAAACTTTCCCCATGAACCAATGAATTCGGGGATCGAGTTAAGCTAGTGACTCAGTGAACAAAAACATTAGCCGCACATGGGTTTTCACCCATGTTTCTCACTTCTTTCTATTTTCTGATAACGTGACGAGAAGGGGGCAACCTCTTCTACATTTTGTTTTTTGTGGGTGTTGTTGTGTGTACAGGATTGTTTTCCCCGGTATGTGAAGGCTTTCGTGCTCGTGTTTTGTCCTTACTTCATAAGTCTGGTATCCTAAATCTTATTGNTCACCCATGTTTCTCACTTCTTTCTATTTTCTGATAACGTGACGAGAAGGGGGCAACCTCTTCTACATTTTGTTTTTTGTGGGTGTTGTTGTGTGTACAGGATTGTTTTCCCCGGTATGTGAAGGCTTTCGTGCTCGTGTTTTGTCCTTACTTCATAAGTCTGGTATCCTAAATCTTATTGACTAACGTTATCTTTTGGCATAATTAATAAACGGCCTTAGATACAACGTAGGATGACCCTCGCCTTTGAAACATTGAGGACAATGTTTAACTTTAGTTTGGGGGTATCTTCGATTTGATTTGTCTTGCACCTTTCATGTAGTCGTTTACTCATGCAACTCCGTTTTTCCTGAAAAATTAAAAAAATTAAAAAAAAATGAAAAAACAATGAAAAATCATCAAAAAAGTACAAAAAAATGAGAAAAATTTGAAAATTTTTGCAAAAAAAAAAGAAAAAAAATATTAAAAAAAGAAAAAAAAAAGAAAAGAAAATTAATAAGTTTTGACACTTTGTTTGACTTTCCGCTAGGTAGAGTAGGAATATAAATTTTGACTTGACCGGGCGTGTTGAGCCCTAGCTTGTTCCCTTAACACATTTGGCTAAGCATCCGCGGATCTCATTATTTGAGATTTTAAATTTGCGGAGAACGAGAAATGATAGAGTTTATTTAGAAGTTAGATGCTAAACGTGGAGTAGCTGGTTCTCTTTAGAGCCCATCGTAGGTACTTGTGGCTTTTTGCTCCCACAAAATTGTCTCACCCCATATATGTATAAAAATAATTAAAGACATTATGTTTTGATGAAACTTAGTTTTTTATCTTCTCGAGAGAATCCTTGTATTAAAAATTAGGTACACATCAAGGTCGCGTAATAAATAAAGTTGAATAATGTTAAGTTTAAGTTCTATATGCTACGGTTCGAGGTAGGGCCCTTGGATCCTTTATTCTGAAAGGTGTTTAGGTCTTCGAATTACCCCGTGAAGCTCCGTAGTTTATGTTATGTATATGTATATGAATNAGTTATGTATATTAGTGCTTGAGTGTTAGATAAGTTGATGGCGCGTGAGGTGCTTGTGCATGGTCCTAGACCAGACACGAGAGGTGCACGTGTATTTCTCCACAACTTATGTCTATGAGTATGTATGTATCCCAAGTCCTTGATGTGGACCTCATTTTCAAAACAGCGATTCTCGAGATAAGATAGAAAACTACTTAGCGTCTTAATCTAGTATCTTTATCAGAAAAAAAAAATATCGAAACGAGAAATCATGAAGAAATTCATATTCTCAACAAAAATAAAATAAATAGATAAAAATAGGAAAACGGGAGTAAGAGGTTATTACACAAGTAACTTCCATGGGTAGTGTTAGCATCTAACTTGTAAGTAAGCTGTGATCTTTTTTTACGCTTGGCTTGGGAACTTGTGAAAAATCAGGGACGATGAATTCTATCCGTATGGACACTTTTCTCTGAGCTGTGTTTCCTACTCTGTTACCCTAAACGTTATTGGAAAATGATGAAAGTCAAACATTCCGTCAGATAATAAGTGTAGTAATGTAAATATAGTAGTGTAAAGTTAGTATGTAGAATAAAATGGAAAAACGGGGCGTTTTTGCGAATAAATGATTTTATAATATCTTTTGAAAATTTTGCAACTTTTCAACGTTAGTAAAAAGAGTTATGAAATTATTTATCTCAAGAGCGTGAATTGATCACATTGCGTGAGGACACGACAATACCTTATTCTGGGGATTTTGATGTGTGCTTATTCACACACCTTTTATTTGCCAAATTAAGACCAAAACAGACACAAACTAACCATAAATGCCAAAGATATTGTGTTTTTATGTTTGTGATTGTGCAGGTACAGATATTTCAGAAAACGGGCATGAAACATGCCAAAAAGGACAAAAATGAGCACGAGAATGGAAGACGTGTCAAAAGCCAGAGCCGGGAAAGCAAATTACCATTTTGGAAGCTCAGATTGTCAAATTGAACCTTGGGGAATCATAGAATGCCAGAAATAGTCCTTGGAGCAAAGTTTGAAGAATTCGCAAAAATGGCCCCCCAAGTTTCAAAATTGGCAGAAATGGTCCCTGGTGATTAAATTTGGGAAATATTCAACAAGGGTCCTTGGGAATTTGATAGTTGGCAAAATTGGTCCTTATGAATACTTTGAAAAGGTTGCAATTCAGTCTCTCCATTTTCTGAAAATTGAAAACTTGGTCCTTGGGCTTTCACTCTATATAAACCAAACGGGTCCTATTATTTATTAACCCAAGCCTAAAACACGCACACCTATTTGTTTAATAAACCCACAAACTTAACCTTTCCCCTGTGGCCCAATTTTATTTCACTGGCCCAATAATAAAAATAAAACACCCCCGTTGTTTTATTACTCCCTCCCACCAAAATAAATAAAACAAACCCACCTTCTCCAACTTGTTTACCTGCTCTGCAACTTCCCATTCCTCCACCTCAACCTCACCATTACTTGTTCCCTTGAGCTCCACAAAGCTCCAAAGTGCATTAATTGTTCTTAATTCCCTCCAAGTAACTCAGTAAGTGGGTTTAAGAGTTTTGGCGCCAAAAGTGGTTTAAAGGTCAAGATGAGTTTGAGTAATCCAACGACTCAGGATTGAAGTGGGAAAAACTCAGAGGGGTTCACTAACCCTAGAAGTCCCCTATAAATAGAAGGAGAAGCAGTGAGCAGCTAGAGTAGTTACTTAGCTTTATTTTTATGTCGCTTTTATTAAATTCTCTTTTCCAGTTGTAAACCTTAGTTCTAAATTGTATTTTCAAGTATCTCAGAGTGTTTTGAAGCCATTTCATTAATAAAATCAAGTTGTTTTGTTCAAGTTTCAGTTTGTGCCAATTTTATTAGAAATTTCATGTTCAGCTTATTATGGTAAAAAGTTGTTATCTAGTGTTCCCTTAAGCTCAAATTAGTTTACTTATAATCTTTATTAAGCTTATAAAGCATAAAATTCCAGTTTACTCAGAAAAAAAATACAAAAAAAAAGGATAAAATTAGTTAAAAATGAAAATAAAAAAACAAGGGAGAGAAGACAAGCTGGAGCACTATGAATCAGGGATGGCAGTGGGTTAGAGGCTTCATGGGAAGCCAATAGGAGGTGATTTTGGTTCTGGGTTCCTTGTTTTTAAGCAAGATAGCACTTTGTAAGCATTTATCCTAATTTTGAATTTTACTGTAGAATTGCTTAGAAGTTGCTTAACTCTGTTGAATTGTGCTTATTTTATGTATATGAGTTGGTTTGATGCTATTGTTTAAACACTTGGTCACTAGAATTCATTGATGCTCATTGTTGCCTTTTAACTGCCATTTACTGCTTGCTATTGTTTCTTTAGTATTTGTTGTTTAGTTTGGCATTTATGTGGTTTATGCAACTTATCACATCAGTTTATGTTGTTGAGAATCAGTGCCATGGCCTAAATCACCCATTTGCATCAAAAATCATAAAAACAGTTTTTTTAAGGAGTGTTTGGATGGATATGTNGCAGAAATGGTCTTTGGTGATTAAATTTGGGAAATATTCAACAAGAGTCCTTGGGAATTTGATAGTTGGAAAAATTGATCTTTATGAATACTTTGGAAAGGTTGCAATTCAGTCTCTCCATTTTCTGAAAATTGCAAATTTGGTCCTTGGGCTTTCACTCTATATAAACCAAGCGGGTCCTGTTATTTATTAACCCAAGCCCAAAACACGCACACCTCTTTGTTTAATAAACCCACAAACCCAACCTTTCCCCTGTGGCCCAATTTCATTTCACTGGCCCAATAATAAAAATAAAACACCCCCGTTGTTTTATTACTCCCTCCCACCAAAATAAATAAAACAAACCCACCTTCTCCAACTTGTTTACCTGCTCTGCAACTTCCCATTCCTCCACCTCAACCTCACCATTACTTGTTCCCTTGAGCTCCACAAAGCTCCAAAGTGCATTAATTGTTCTTAATTCCCTCCAAGTAACTCAGTAAGTGGGTTTAAGAGTTTTGGCGCCAAAAGTGGTTTAAAGGTCAAGATGAGTTTGAGTAATCCAACGACTCAGGATTGAAGTGGGAAAAACTCAGAGGGGTTCACTAACCCTAGAAGTCCCCTATAAATAGAAGGAGAAGCAGTGAGCAGCTAGAGTAGTTACTTAGCTTTATTTTTATGTCGCTTTTATTAAATTCTCTTTTCCAGTTGTAAACCTTAGTTCTAAATTGTATTTTCAAGTATCTCAGAGTGTTTTGAAGCCATTTCATTAATAAAATCAAGTTGTTTTGTTCAAGTTTCAGTTTGTGCCAATTTTATTAGAAATTTCATGTTCAGCTTATTATGGTAAAAAGTTGTTATCTAGTGTTCCCTTAAGCTCAAATTAGTTTACTTATAATCTTTATTAAGCTTATAAAGCATAAAATTCCAGTTTACTCAGAAAAAAAATACAAAAAAAAAGGATAAAATTAGTTAAAAATGAAAATAAAAAAACAAGGGAGAGAAGACAAGCTGGAGCACTATGAATCAGGGATGGCAGTGGGTTAGAGGCTTCATGGGAAGCCAATAGGAGGTGATTTTGGTTCTGGGTTCCTTGTTTTTAAGCAAGATAGCACTTTGTAAGCATTTATCCTAATTTTGAATTTTACTGTAGAATTGCTTAGAAGTTGCTTAACTCTGTTGAATTGTGCTTATTTTATGTATATGAGTTGGTTTGATGCTATTGTTTAAACACTTGGTCACTAGAATTCATTGATGCTCATTGTTGCCTTTTAACTGCCATTTACTGCTTGCTATTGTTTCTTTAGTATTTGTTGTTTAGTTTGGCATTTATGTGGTTTATGCAACTTATCACATCAGTTTATGTTGTTGAGAATCAGTGCCATGGCCTAAATCACCCATTTGCATCAAAAATCATAAAAACAGTTTTTTTAAGGAGTGTTTGGATGGGTATGTTTCACTGAGTATTTGTGACTT
>LBNU01025145.1:54711-81002 GCA_014162995.1 Artemisia annua | reverse complement strand
GGAAAAGGTGACCCACCCATTTGACCACGTCGAATGATAAAACGCGCGGAACAAATTGACTGTGGGGTCAATCGCTAATAAGCGACAGTTCACTTCAAAGTTAGTTATTTTGGCAGCGCCAATACAATGAAGCTGGGAGATATGTAGCTGATAATAATTTAATATATCGCTCAAAAATACAGAAATGGGCACACGCTGATTCGCCCACTCGAAAAAGCGTGTGTATACTCTAACCTTCCCTACGGGGAAGTCCGCGATTGTATCATTCGGATCCGGCACCACAGGGTGCCGTGCTACGGGAATATAGTGGTCCGAAGCGAAATCTTGAAGTTCCTCCTCGGACATATCGGATGTACAGTCATGCAATTGAAGAACCATTTTTAATAGCGCACGCGCTGTTACCTAAAAAAGTGGAAGATTTTTGAAAGATACTTAGCAGATTTAGCAATGGAGAAAGGAGGCGTTTTTACTGTGATAATCACAGTGAAAATGAGGAAAGGGGTTATATAGGGTATCACTCACCATAGATGATTGACACGTGTAACCTACTCACCCAAATCGAGTGGCTGGAAAACGAAAAGGTACAGCACTTTTTGCACTTTCCCACATTTCTCGAGGAAGATCTTTTGGATTTATATGGACTAGATTCATAGATATCCCTTTGGGCGGGAAACGTTTGAACTTATCCACCACGTGTGGGGGCACGTTTTTCGCTATGACTAATAGTCTAGCATCCGCGGTTTCACCGTGCGCATACTAGACTGGGGGACATGATGACGTATAGTCTATAGTCGGGTCATGAACCCGACTATTGGACGTCACTAATACTTAAGCCCACCACGCGTGGGCTATTATGATAACGGTTTGGGCTCACGAAGGCCCAAACCCAAAGATATTTATGGTTTTGATATTGGATATCTCTTATTTATGGGATACATATCATAACCGACTTAGGCGGACACGCCGAAGAGTGAGGAACACGAAACCGATAAGGTTTCGTATGTATATATATAGGGCATCACGGCTCTCATGAAAGGTACGATAACAACCCTGACTCTTCTACAAACCCTAAAACCGATTACTTACTCTCACACCGGAGGATAATCGTGGGAAACAATCCCACGATAAGCCTAACGGTGTCTTTTTGTTTTCTTAGTACGCAGGTCTCAAGTATTACAACCGAATTGGTACTCAAGACAAGGAACGCCCAACTTTTGTATCAACACAAATTATTTTTACAATGGCTTAAGCAGGATTTAAATAAAAACAATTTGTTTCAAAAGCATTCTCACATGTGGGCTATATTGAAACACTAGCTCATTGATTATAAAATAGAAAATGTATTTAGTTCGATTAATGTCTTGTCAATTGAAGAAAAATATAAATCAGAAGTCAATATTGATTTGGACAATTAGTATAAGCTACGAAGACAGTTTATTTTTCTTTATAATTTTGACACTTCATAAAATCACTATTTAAATTCATAACGTATTAAAGGTTACTTAAAAACAGATGCCTCGTAAGCCATACAAATATTACAATTTTAAATGCAAACACTTAAAAAGTAAATTCAAACAATTTACGTACACGAATAGGAATGATAATGGAGCGGGTTTGAAATGGGATGACCATTCCCTTCCCGATACTTGATTAGCAAACCTGGCCTCAAACCCGCCCCGATCCCCATTGGGGATTTTATCGGAGCACTCTATTAGAGCGAGATGCTCCACCAAACCTAATTTGATCCTCGTTAGGATCTTATCGGGGTGCCTTTTCGGGCGTAATGCTCCAACAAATACACGTTGTTCCCTGTTTATTATTATTTTTACAGCATATTTTAACAATATGGTTATATGCATTAACGTGAAGAATTAAAAACCCACTAATAATATATTAAGTGCTAGCTTGGATAAGTTTTCTACAAAATTAGCATAAATAATGATAGACCATTCTTTAAAAGATCAAAACTTCTTTTAAAAATATGACACAAAAAAGTTTTCTTAGTCACAATTAATCTTGCATATGCAAAACTATAAAAATATGAGAGTTGTATTTTAATTACATATATACTAACATAACAATATATGAATATAATAGATCTATATGTATACATATGTTTCAGGGATGGCAGGGATATTGTGCCCCGCTCCCCNGGGAAACAATCCCACGATAAGCCTAACGGTGTCTTTTTGTTTTCTTAGTACGCAGGTCTCAAGTATTACAACCGAATTGGTACTCAAGACAAGGAACGCCCAACTTTTGTATCAACACAAATTATTTTTACAATGGCTTAAGCAGGATTTAAATAAAAACAATTTGTTTCAAAAGCATTCTCACATGTGGGCTATATTGAAACACTAGCTCATTGATTATAAAATAGAAAATGTATTTAGTTCGATTAATGTCTTGTCAATTGAAGAAAAATATAAATCAGAAGTCAATATTGATTTGGACAATTAGTATAAGCTACGAAGACAGTTTATTTTTCTTTATAATTTTGACACTTCATAAAATCACTATTTAAATTCATAACGTATTAAAGGTTACTTAAAAACAGATGCCTCGTAAGCCATACAAATATTACAATTTTAAATGCAAACACTTAAAAAGTAAATTCAAACAATTTACGTACACGAATAGGAATGATAATGGAGCGGGTTTGAAATGGGATGACCATTCCCTTCCCGATACTTGATTAGCAAACCTGGCCTCAAACCCGCCCCGATCCCCATTGGGGATTTTATCGGAGCACTCTATTAGAGCGAGATGCTCCACCAAACCTAATTTGATCCTCGTTAGGATCTTATCGGGGTGCCTTTTCGGGCGTAATGCTCCAACAAATACACGTTGTTCCCTGTTTATTATTATTTTTACAGCATATTTTAACAATATGGTTATATGCATTAACGTGAAGAATTAAAAACCCACTAATAATATATTAAGTGCTAGCTTGGATAAGTTTTCTACAAAATTAGCATAAATAATGATAGACCATTCTTTAAAAGATCAAAACTTCTTTTAAAAATATGACACAAAAAAGTTTTCTTAGTCACAATTAATCTTGCATATGCAAAACTATAAAAATATGAGAGTTGTATTTTAATTACATATATACTAACATAACAATATATGAATATAATAGATCTATATGTATACATATGTTTCAGGGATGGCAGGGATATTGTGCCCCGCTCCCCACCCCAAACCCGATAAAAATCCCCGTTAATAATCCGAAACCCACCTCATAACCCGATAAACATGTCCCGCACTACCCAAAAACCTCGAGTTTCCGGTTTCCCAATCGAGTTCGGGTTTTTTTGCCATCCATATACACAAACACTTCAAATACCTAAACAAACTTTGAATTCAAAGTCATTTCAAACTCACAAATACCTAACATGCCGAAAGATCAATATAGAACTTATATTTACCATAGAACCAATGAATCATTCCTAGCCACTCATTTTTTTTTATCAAAATAAAAAAAATAAACTTTCACCCCTTTTTTAAAAATTAAATATCTCGCAAACCGTAAATCTTTACGCGAAAAAAATACCATCGCGACGCGAAAATCGAAACCAAACCGAACCGAAAAAGTCAAACCAAATTTATAACCGAACCGAATGTGTTAAAANAAAATCATATGTGATTCGTTAAAATCAAATCATATGTGATTTTTACGAATCATATATGATTTTTACAAATCATATATGCTTCGTAAGAATCATAGGTGATTCATAAAAATCAAATCATATATGATTTTTACGAATCATATATGATTTTTCTGGGCGGAAATTTAGAAAAAAAAAAAGGTTCGTTAAAAAAAATTCGTCGAAAGTATATAACAATGTATATCTATAGAAAGATGATTTAATTCTCGTCGCGATTGTATTTTTTGTAGCTTGAAAATTTACCGTTTGCAAGATATGTTGTTTTAGAAAAAAAAAAAGTGGAAATGTTATGAATATTTATTATAATGATTGTTCACGTTCATATCTCCTAACTAGTAACCTCCGTATTTATTATTAGTATTGTAACATCCGATATTGTACTTAATACTATTCATATTGAGGTCCCTATAAATAGAGGTATCTAATGTAATGTGAGACACACCCAATAACAAGCTTTATCTTTCCCTATCATATTCTCTTACATTCTCTTGCATAGTGTTCTTATTGTGCTAGTAGGCTCGTTGTTATACAACACGTTATCAGCACGATCTAACATTTTGTTTTTCTCTTATATCAACTTCAGCAGATTGGATATAGGCAAGTTCACTGATCGCAAGAGGAGCCTAGCTATGCGATTTTGATTTTATTGGTTCAACCAATCATTCTGTTCTCTTGATTTCAAAGGTACGTTTGATATTTTCTATCATCATAATCATCAGGTCACTAATGAAATTTTCTGTTACCTATCATATCCATAATAAATAAATAAAAAGAACTTCAAGTGATACGTAGAGTTATCAGTTATGTATGATTTAATGTCATATAGATAAGTTATGATTTTACTTTTTTTTTATGTTTGTGTCATGTTATCTAATAGTCATCAATTGTGCTAGACTAATGGGTTATAAACATATGATAAACTTGACTAGTGGTCGATTAACGTGCAGAAGACATATTTTGGATTGATATATTATAAGGAAAGTTGGATTTTGATTCGCGTCATATTTTATACCTACGTAGACAGTTATGGTTCATAAGTTTTGATGTATTGATACCGCACATTAAATATTTATGAAACATTGACTATATGTTATGACTTATGAGTATGTTATATGTCATTATTCGATATTAAAAATTAAACACCGTTACTACTACTTCATGATACATTTGACAAAACTAATATATTAAATCATGGGGCTTTCACTTGTGCCACGAATACGACCCACATGATTTGTAAACAAAATGAAAAGCTTTTCTCTCTGTATATAAATAAATGACCTAGTAAAACTCTACTAAAGTTATAAATTTAATAAATGTTAATTTATGTTTTTGATGTTACTAAGCTATTTGTTTTTAGATAGTGAGTGACTATCATTAACCATTATGCATCTATATCATTTATCATCATGATTAAGTTTTAAAGTGGCATTCTATTAATTTTGTTTTATGAGGATTATATATCAATGATATGAGTTGTGTCATGATTTGAATTCTCCTGAACAATGTGATATAAACGATTTTATGCTAACGTTATTTATGTAGATGTAGAACAACATATATACTCAAACATGTGCGTTTAAATTATATTATGTCTTTCCCGTAAGATACTATAAACATGCATAGTTTACATTACAAGACCTGCTTGTTTACGAACATAGTAAAGCAATGACTTGCTAGAAATTATGATCTATTATGTTTCTTGTACGCTATGGATCTTAGGTGGATGTATAATGAGCATAACCTGGACACATGGTCATATAATTTCCTCTTAAGTGATATAATGAAAAAAAAATAAGTAAATTTATTAAGAAAAGTGAGAAAATATTAGATGTGTTTTCATGGGGTTTGAGTATTGTGAATTATTTATATAGAAACATTTTAAAAATTGATATTTTCCTGTGCGTCGTGACTAATAAAATAATGAGCTTAGAGTAAAAAAAATAATAATAAGACGACTTGGTGATTATTGTCGTTATTGATCCACTTAATGAACATAATTTGATTGATATATTTAGCCTGACAATAAAGAGTAAATGTGTATACAAAGGATTTCATTTCATATAGACTATAACTGTTATGTGAAAACTATGTATTTTATACATGTCAAAATTTGTGAACAATTAATTCCTTAAATGCCTTATTGAAATTGAGATATGTGATCATATAGTCATGAGGATTGGAGATGGTAAAGGCACTTCTGCTTGGTTTGACAATTGGTCTTTTATTGGCCCTTTATTCCAATATATATCTAAAAGAGATATTTTTTATGCTGGCCTATCTCTATCATGTAAAATTGCTGATTTAGTCATTGATGGTTCTTGGAACTGGCCTGAAGTATGGAGATCTAAAATTCAGTTCTTGTTTCATTTACCTCCTCCACTTTTGTTTCAAGACAGGCCTGATCAAGCTTTATGGAAGAATAGGAGTGGAAAGGTATGTCACTTCTCTGTTAAAACAGCTTGGTTTGACTTATCTGATCCTAAGGACAGTGTATCCTGGTTTAAGTGTGTTTGGTTTAGCCAGAATATTCCTAGAAATGCTTTTATTTTATGGCTTGCTATAAATAAGAGGTTGAATACTCAGGACAGAATTGCCATTTGGAATAAGACTGATGACTTGAAGTGCCCTTTATGTAATTCTATAAGAGATAATCATAATCATCTGTTCTTTGGTTGTGATTTCTCCTTAAGAGTTTGGAGATATTTTAAAGGTCTTATGAAACTCGAATGTGTGCCTGATGACCTTTACCTTATTATTGATTATATTTCTTCAAGACCCATCTCTAAGTCTATTTGGAGTATTATTCAAAGATTGGTGTTAGGGGATTCTGTGTACTATATTTGGATTGAGAGGAATGCTAGGATCTTCCTAAAGAAGTTTAGGAGTGTGGATGAAATTTGTGGTATTATTAGAGATTATGTTAGATTGAGACTTTTGAGTTTAAAAATCAAAAGTTCCAAGCAGTCTTTGGAGGCAACTGGTATCTGGAATTTTCATGTGATGAAGAGCAATGTGGTCAAAGGTTCAAAGGTTTTATCATAGGTGTTTGGTTCAGAAGTAGTTTGCTGGCAAATCAGAGTTATATGAGCAATCATTTGATGAAGAAGCTGGATTGGATTGTGAAGTTTATAGCTATTTGGTGGAGGTGTTATTTTGTTTGTTGCAGCTTGGTTTGTAATATTTCACAGTATGGTAGAGTCTTATCTTTTCTTGCTATATTCCCAAAGCATGTTTTGGGAATGTCATTTGGACTTAACTTATATGGGTTTGTCCATATAAGTTGTTTATGCTTGTAATTCTTGTGTGATTAATATATTTGCCGGGGATGTTCCCTTTTTCCAAAAAAAAAATGAGATATGTTACTGAACTGTTTAATTGTCATTTGTGTGATTTATTTATTTTATACTTTATGTGACACTTTTCTAGTAGTAAATATGTGATTTGATTGTGCAACTCACTAGTATAGATTGTGCGATTCTAAATTAGAATCGGAACCAAGAACCAACTTGAAACTATTTAGTATTATTGATCATAAAGATTTGGTGATGCACACTTCAAATTAAAGGCTTTAGTTTTTGAGTCTTAAATTGTGCATGCTTAAATATAATAGTTGCTTGCATGTCATTAGTTGGCGTGATTTTAATATTGCATATTGCACTGGGGGAACAGTGCATACTTTTATGATTATTACAATTACGTACAAATAGAATCTATATATCGTATGCAATTGCTTATATATATGACTTGCTAGACATGCTAGGAAAGTGAAATATGAACATCATTTTCAAATAAGATATTATAGAATGAATGAACGAGAAATTTATAAGTTATAAAGTCATTGTGAAGTTTGTAATTTTGTTACATAGATTGTCAAAAAGAGCTATTAAATATAAGAATAGGATATGTTAGTTGACGCATTTTGTGATATACAGGTTATTATATATGTGTAACTTATTTGTCATATGATTTTATTTGTTTGCATGTAAAACATTTTGATTAATTGATTAATGGCATACTTTACTAGTATAGATTGTGTTTTGTTATTTGATAATGTTATAAGATAATGTGAATATTATATTAAACTGTGTGAAAGACATAAAAGAGCTAATCGGAGAATGTGAGCTCTCTATATTATTCGACTTTTATATAAAAAAAGGTATGTGGTCATAAAGTATAAATTTATGAGCCAAGATTATTGTAATAATTGGCATGACCGGTTGGACCATCTCGGATCAATGAGGATGCGAAATGTATAGAGAAATCATAAGTTTCCTCAAAGATAGATTTGATTGTTCTCAATGAATGGAAGTTAATTTTTCATATATCACCACCATATTAAAGTAAGAACTTTACCCTATGAAATTTTGAATGAACATAAAGGGGATGTATGTAGGCCTATACATCCGTCATGTGGATCATTTTGAATTTTAAAATAGATGCATCATCAAAATGATCATCAAGGACGCAACTTAGGTTAGCGTGATTAATGGCTCGGCTTATAAAATACGAGCATGGTTTTCCATCATATTGTATCTTTATTGTATCTTTGGAAATAGTGGTAAATACTTCCATATGTTGGGCGATTATTTGAATAAGTGTTGAACTTTATGTAGCCCAAGTTCATACGTGAATTGCTTTTGTTGAAACGCTCATAAAACGTCTCTAGTTGACTGCAAAGCCAATAATTATGAGAACAAAAGTCTTAGTTTATGGGACATGTTATAAAATATGAATTCGCATCTCGCCAACAATTTATAATGAATCCTCCCCCATTAGAATGGTTTTTGGTCACAAACCATATTTACCAAGTGAGATTTTGTAATTATGCGACATTTCTTATAGTAATCCAGCACAACGCACAACAATGGGATATGGAAACGGATAATTCATTCAGGGGGAGAGAATGAGCAGCGAGGGATATGGAATGAATTATGATATAAATGTTGATTCTCACACTAATGAATATGCACTTTAAGTTAAAGGGACAATTTATATTCCAGATCTAGTAACAGCCAGCATGTTTTGTGACCTAAAATATGTGACTAGATAATATAAACGCTGCTAATGCTCCAATTAAATGTGTGTCCCGAAAGTACAACCAATGAATGGTAGTAAGTCTATGTCACGACTGCAGCGTGATAGACAAATCGATTCCAAATAAAAGTCCTCGAATGAATAGATAAAATGGAGCAAGAAATTGAAGATGGTCGAATCGAGGTAATAAAGACCCCATAATAGTTCTCCTAAAGAGACACTAGACATGAAGGTAATTGGAAAACCCCGGGTACTTGAAAAACTATGAGATCTCAATAAACGGTATATTGTAATGTCTAGTAAACTGTGGAATCGAAAAGAAATAAATCGACGTCGATAGCTATATATGATATTGCGCATGATAATGATTATGTAAATAAATAATATAACGCTAAATTGAATGTGAGGATCTTGGATTTATGAATGGCCAAAATTTAATGACGCAAGTAACTAATGAATGTTTGAAGTCTCTTGTGATGAGACATGTGTTTTAGACTTACAGTTCATATATAAATGTTTACAACTTATTGGATATGTATCAGTCTTTATGAGAAAGCGAAATTAAATTATGCATAAGTTACAAGTAATGGCACATATATGTTTTCTCAAAGACTTGTAAATGATTATGCAGACGCATGTTCACATGTGGTGGATCCGATAATGTATTTTAATATTGTATAAGTCTGGCAATGTGACAAATAATTGATATGCGTCTAATAGATAAATGATAATAGTGCTCATGTGATGATTTTATCATAGGATATAAAATGCATGAAGCATGCTAGTGATTTTTTTTAAAGCATATAAGAAAAGTTCTCGAGAATAGTATTTGATTGGATTGAACTAATCACGTTTTCGGCATATGTATAATAATCACCTTAACGTATAGTATTGTGCCATGTTTGCATATGAAACTTTATAAAGAGATGTAGATTTGAATATTATTTAAGTTTCGTACAATATGATTTTTTGATTGTAAAGGTGATTGAATGCATAGAAATTGAATTTGAAACAAAAGACAAAGTTTGTCTTAAATTACAAATTGAACATTTAAAGGATGAAATATGTGTGCATCATGAAAAACTAAAGAAAGATGTTAACTATCTTTATATAGATAAACGACACTCATGTTTATGAGGTCACATGATGTGGAAAAGACTCCCTTAATTTATAAAGATGATGATCACAATATTGATTTAAAAGTGTCATACTAAAATGCATATGAAACATTTATAGTTCATGTTAGTGATCATACATGATGTAATCTACCATTCACTTTGAATTTGTTGACAATGAATAACTTGTGAAGTGCGATGATATACTTGAATGAGATGTATGACATATACTCACTAAGGGATTAAGCAAATATTTCTATATCTTCAAGGTACAAAAGATATGGGCTTATATTTTTCTAACTCATCCAAAAACAAATTTAGTTGAATATGGATATGCAGGATACAAGTCTGACCCTCATATTGGCCGATCTCAAACTGGTAACGTATTCACACATGGCGGTACTACAATTGCATGGCACTCCGTAAAGCTAACAATCGCAACCACATCATCTAATCATGTAGAAATTTTGACGATCCATGAAGCAAGCTAAGAATGTATTTAGTTAAGAAATGTTATACTACATATTCGTGAATCTTGTGGTGTTTATGCGGGAAATGAGGGACCAACAATTTTACATGTGGACAGCACAACATGCTTTTTTCAACTAAATGAAGGGTTTATTAAATATTTATTTACCAAGGCACTCCCTACTTCAACATTTACGAAATTGGTATATGGCATCGGAATGCGGTGATTCAATGAGCTCAAGTAAAGAGATCATGAGGGGGAACAATACATACTGCACTCTTTTTCCCTTAGCTACGGTTTTTCCCAATGGGTTTTTTCCTAGCAAGGTTTTTAATGAGGCGGTATCCAAAGCGTATTTTGAATGATGTACAATCAAGGGGGAATTTTATGAATATTTATGATAATGATTGTTCACATTCATATCTCCTAACTAGTAACCTCCGTATTTATTATTAGTCTTGTAACATCTGATATTGTACTTAATACTATTCATATTGAGGTCCCTATAAATAGAGGTACCTAATGTAATGTGAGACACACCCAATAACAAGCTCTATCTTTCCTTATCATATTCTCTTACATTCTCTTGCATATTATTCTTATTGTGCTAGTAGGCTCGTTGTTATACAACAGGAAAATAAAAATGGGTGGCTATGATTGGTTTATTGATTCTATGGCAAATATGAGTTATATATTGATCTCATCTCTACCTAACATTTGTCATGCCTTTAAAAGGTTAAAAGAAAGTTGATTTATACTGTAAAAATAATGTTATCGCATTCTCAAGTTTTTTATTATTCTCAAATGAACATACACATACATTCCAACTACTGCTTTTTATTTATTTATTTTATTTATTTTATTTATTATTATTATTATTATTATTATTATTATTATTATTATTATTATTATTATTATTATTATTATTATTATATTTATTTATTTCTTTATTTTTAACCAAGGTTTCTAACCTTTTAGGCAGACTAATTCACGAGATTTGAGCTCACCGTCACACAGACTCAAACCAAGTAAAACCTTCTCTTTTCAGGAGGTTTTTGGCCATTTCAGAGTTGTTTGTGATGAGGACATGATTAACAAGCTGGCTGAGGTATATTTAGAGCACGTTGAGCATCGCAAGAAAAGAACAAAGAATGACAAGTAGGAGTAAGGCTACTCTTAAACAAAAGTAACCTTATTTCAAACAACTGAGGTTACTGGCAAATAGGTCGTGACTTTACAAGTAAGGTTACTAGGAGAAGTAAGGATACAACTGAGGTTACTGCTATTTCTTTTCATGGTATTGAGGTTACTGGTATTTTTTGGTCGTAGGTTTTTCTTTCAAAGTAAGGTTACTGGTAGAAGAGTAATGTTTTTTTTATTTGGTCGTGAGTTTACTGGTTCTTTTTTTTTCTCTAGAATATTTTAGTTTAACTTTTTCCCCAAGTTTAGCTTTCCTATAAATATAGGGCTTGGGTTTATTGTTTTGGGTATTCTATTATTCAATAAAATTCAAGACTTTTAGTCATTAAATCCTTTGTGATTTGTTTAAACCCTTGTTTGGGTTTGTTTCACGCTTCCGTTCTACGTCAGTTGGCATCAGAGACAAGGTTGTTTCCTGGTGGTAATTGGTTTAGAAAGTTCTACGTCTATTATACATCTAGAGCTTTTTAGTATCCTAGATGGTGAATGGTGTAGGAGATCCACAAACCCGTACCGGTGGTGGGGTATGGTCGATCGAAGACATGGATCGTGCGATCAATGATCTCACGACCAAATTCGAAAGTATGTCCACCGTACTTAATGAGATCCGATCCGCGATCGGGGGTGCTAGTGGCAAACATCCAAATCGTGAGGGTAACGAACATGGTAATTATAGATTCCGTCCTAACAATGATGGTTTCTTAAGAAATCATGCACGTAACCAATCTCCTAAACAAGTTTGGAGACATGACGAAGTTATGTTTTCGGATGAGGAAGGAGAAGAAGAAGCTTTTGATGAATTTGGTGAAGGTCTTAGGGAAGGCAATCCAAGACGAAGGCCTATGGTTAGAAGGAATGTTAATCATCAAGGTTATGGTGAGCGTCAGGGGTATCGGGTTAAAGCTGAGATTCCCAACTTTGTTGGAAATCTTGATATTGAAGCGGTGTTAGATTGGTTGTATGAAGTTGATAAGTTCTTTGACATCATGGATGTTCCCGACTATGAGCAAGTGAAGATTGTGGCTTATAAGTTACGTGGAGGAGCGGGAGCTTGGTGGCAACGAGAACAAGACAACCGTAGGGCACAAGGTAGGCGACCCGTGGATACTTGGGCGGTCATGAAGAGGATGATTAAAGGTAGGTTTTTACCCCCGGATATTGAGCAAATTTTGTATCAACAATACCATAATTGTATTCAAGGGAAGAGGACCGTAGCCGAATATACGGGAGAATTTTTGAGGTTGCAAGCTCGTTGTAACTTAAGGGAGACGGATGAGCAAACCGCGGCTAGGTATATAAGTGGTCTAAACTCTTCAATTCAAGAAAAGTTGAGTTTGATTTCGATTTGGTCCGTGGATCAAGCTCAAAACTTAGCAATGAAGGCGGAGAGAATGGCTTCTAAAACCGGGGTTGGGTTTAGGCGTTCAACCTTAGAAAGTTCAAGCACTTGTGGAGGTCGGTCCACTCAAAACCAATTTGCCCTTCCTAGTACTACTACTTCTACGTCTACGAATTCTAAAGCTAGTGGAAGTGGAGTTGACAAGAGCAAGGAAACTCAACCGGTCAAACCAAATCCTTATGCTAGACCAACGGGTGATAAATGTTTTAGATGTGGTGAACCGGGGCATAGGTCGAATGTTTGTCCTAAGCGGAATACACTTTATACATCGGAAGTTGGGAATGATGGAGTGTTTGGTGACGAGTCGTTTCAAGAAGAAGATGAAGTGGAGTACATCGAGCCATTGGATGGAGAATTAGAACAAATTACGTGTGTCATTCAACGGACTTTGTGTTCACCTAAGGTTAGTGATTCTTCGCAACGCAATAAAATTTTTCAAACTAAGTGCTTGGTTAAGGAAAAGATTTGTTCTATTATAATTGATGGAGGAAGTTGCGAGAATTTGGTGTCTAAGGCATTGGTTAAAGCTTTTAATTTACCAACTGAGCCTCATCCTAATCCATATCAAATTGGGTGGATTAAGAAAGGATCGGCAATTAAGGTGACCGAGATTTGTAAGGTTCCTCTTGCTATTGGGAAACATTACAATGAGTTAGTTACTTGTGACGTGGTGGATATGGAAGCATGTCATGTTTTGCTAGGACGACCATGCAACATGATGTGGATGCTACGCACCAAGGTAAGTCAAATATGTATTTGTTTAAATGGAGTGGGAAAACTATTGCTATGTTACCTTTAGGTGCTACTTCTCCCGCGAAGAAATTGGAAAGCAAGACTTTGGTGACTTTGGTTTCATCACCAAAGGAGTTTCAAGCCGAAAGGAAGGAAACCGGAGTTTCATATGCTTTGGTTGTAAAAGGGGTTGAAGATGGTATGGATAATGCAATTCCGGAAGTAATTAAGCCCGTGCTTGAAGAATTTAGTAAAGTTGTTGCGGATGATACACCGGATTCTTTACCACCGTTGAGGAATATTCAACACCAAATTGACTTGGTTCCCGGAGCTAGTTTGCCTAATCTTCCTCACTATAGGATGAGTCCTAAGGAGTCGGATATCTTGCGTGAAAAAGTTGAAGAGTTGTTGAGAAAGGGGCACATTCAAGAAAGCATTAGTCCTTGTGCGGTTCCGGAGTTTCTTACACCAAAGAAGGATGGAAGTTGGAGGATGTGTGTTGATAGCCGTGCCATTAACAAGATCACGGTAAGGTATCTTTTTCCTATTCCACGTCTTGATGATTTATTAGATCAACTTTCGGGTGCTAAATTGTTTTCTAAGATCGATTTGAGGAGTGGGTACCATCAAATTCGGATTAAACCGGGTGATGAATGGAAAACCGCTTTCAAGACGAAGGATGGGTTATATGAGTGGCTCATTATGCCATTTGGGTTGTCTAATGCACCTAGCACTTTTATGCGTTTGATGACTCAAGTTCTTAGGCCGTTTATGGGTAAGTTTGTGGTGGTCTATTTTGATGATATTTTGGTCTATAGCCAAACGGAGAAAGAGCACTTGGATCATTTACGAAAGGTTTTAAAGGCTTTAACGGAGAATGAATTATTTGTTAATTTAAAGAAGTGCACTTTTCTTACTAACAAACTATTGTTTCTTGGTTACATTGTGAGTTCGGATGAGATTCATGTGGATGAAGACAAGGTTAAGGCGGTTAGAGATTGGCCTTCACCCGAGACTTTGACCGAAGTAAGGAGTTTTCATGGATTGGCGACTTTCTATAGGAGATTTGTGAGAAATTTTAGTAGTATAGTGGCGCCAATTACTAATTGCATGAAGAAGGGTCCGTTCAAGTGGACTAAAGAGGTGGAAGAAAGTTTCAAGGTTATCAAGGAAAGGTTGACAACCGCACCGGTACTTTCTTTACCTAACTGTGATAAGGTTTTTGAACTAGAATGTGATGCTTGTGGAGCCGGGATTTGAGCCATTTTGTCACAAGAAGGTAGGCCCATGGCGTTTCATAGTGAGAAGTTGAATGAAGCTCGACAAAAGTGGTTGACTTATGAACAAGAATTGTATGCGGTTGTTCAAGCTATGAAGAAGTGGGAGCATTATTTGATTCAACGAGAGTTTGTGGTTTATTCGGATCATCAAGCTCTCAAGTATTTTCAAACTCAAAAGCACTTAAATAAGATACAAGCACGATGGGCGAGTTTCTTGGAGAAGTTTAACTATGTGATCAAGCATAAGTCGGGTACAAGTAATAAGGTGGCAGATGCATTAAGTAGGAAGACTACTTTATTGGTCACAATTAGCAACGATGTTGTGGGTTTGAGTCAATCAAGGGGTTGTATGCGGATGATGAAGATTTCCGTGGCATTTGGGAGGAGATTGAAACCAAGCAACATCGAAGTGAGTTTCTTTTACTTGATGGTTATTTGTTTAAGGGAAATCGTTTGTGTATTCCTAAGACTTCTCTTAGGAGTCAATTGATCAAAGAGGTGCATGCGGGTGGATTGAGTGCTCATTTAGGTCGTGATAAGACTATAGCTAGTATGGAGAGTCGATTTTATTGGCCTCAATTGAAGAGGGATGTTGGTTCTTTCGTAAGAAAGTGTGTTGTGTGTCAAGAAGGAAAGGGTAAAGCACAAAATACGGGTCTTTATATGCCGTTGCCCGAACCTGAGAGTCCTTGGGTTGACATTTCTATGGATTTTGTGCTTGGACTTCCTCGTACCCAACAGGGAAGTCCAATAGGTCCAACAATAATATTAATGACCTATCAACGTTAAATAAATCCGAAACTTTGCTACTAATGGGGTAAACTTAGTTATCACAAGAAGGAAATTAGCTTTGGACTAGTTTAGCGTGCACTCGAATATTTAATAATTCACGTCGAAAAATCATTTCTTTTTGAAAACCATTATGATCCTTATTCAAGAATATTTCCGTTATTAATTCGTAATGCAAACTCGTTATATATTCATTTAATAAGGTTCCGATAAATATTAATCTAACTTAATAGTTAATAGTTATCGTTACGTTATTATTTATTTGTTACGTTACTTATTTATTATATAAGTGGTTATATATATATATACGTTTACACACATATATATATATTTAGACTCATATTATAAATAAGTTAATCGTAATAAACAATATTAAACGAATTATTATTTATTCGAGTCCACGTGTCCGAGTCATGACTTCCCGGTCCACATAACTAGTCAAAGTCCAAAGTCCATGCAACGGCATTGTTGAAGCCAACCAAGACTAGAAAGTCAAGGCGACCTCAACGTGCACAAAGTCTCAAAGAATGTATCGTCATAATATAATCAATCCAATATATCCCGATATCCAATCCACACTTCACAAACTACAACAATGCGAGGCCGTCTACGGCTCTCGAACTAACCTATCTCCGTCATTCTAAAAGTTCTCATCCTTATAACTCCGGTATATCACAACCAAGCACTCCATTTCTCAATAATACATTCACAATAAACGTTAGTCACAAATTAAATATATGCACATAACCATTTACTTCACAACTAAGTCATATAGTCAAAATATCACATTATCACATAATAATGTTATTTCACACAAACACTTATCGTCAAACAACATACACCATTAATCAATAAATTTATCACCAACTAATTTTGTATTCAACTAGCATTACCTCAATTCGTCATCAACTTCAAATTTCAACACTAAACAACAACTAACCACTAGACAATAACATCTTTAACACGAAATGCATATCACCATTTAAGCACAAAAAAAAACAACCGAGTTTCAATATTATCATATTAGCCAAAATATATAATAGCAACCATTTATGTCAAAAGCCACAATAACCCATAACAATGCAACCAAAACAAGAACATAATGAGTAATAATAACGCAAGGCGGCCACAAGGACCATTGCCGAGACTCAAGGGTCTCAACTTCACCTCTTTTCGACCCAACCAACGACCACGAGCCCTTTTGGGTCTCTTGTGGTTCGGCCAAACAAGCAAACACCATCCAAAGTGTGTCAAATCCGAACTAAACACTACCATAACCTCAAGAGCACATCAATAATCAACCATGTGTTTCAAACTAGTCCAAGAATAAGTCAAACATAACCAATTCGTGGTCAAACCCCACGAATTTGGTCAAATCCGTGCACACACACTACCCAAGTGATACCAAAC
Organism: Artemisia annua; assembly: GCA_014162995.1. NCBI lineage: Eukaryota > Viridiplantae > Streptophyta > Magnoliopsida > Asterales > Asteraceae > Artemisia > Artemisia annua. Next base: position 63,903 of record LBNU01025145.1, on the reverse strand, counting down.
TTGTTTGTTTCATGTTTTTATTAACCAAAAATCATTAAAACATAAAAACCCATCAAGTTAGAACCGAAAATCATAAGTTCTTACAAGTTTGACTCGGAGTTAAGTCAAACCCACAAGAAAACCCCATTTTCTTACCTTTTCTTCTTAGATCTACAAGATTAGAACAACAAGGGTGATGTGAGATGATGTTTTGGTGGCGTATGATATACAAAAGTGGTGATAGAGGTCATTTGGTGATGAAATAATTATACTAGGATGATGAGAAGGTGATGGTGATTCTTTCTATGGTGGAGGTGGTGTTGTAGTAGTGGCGGCGATGGTGGTGGCGTGGTGGCAGCCGGCGGCGGCTCAAGTTGGAGAAGAGAGAGATGAGTTGTGATAAAAATGAAAAAGAAGATAATATGGAGTGGGGTTTTTAGGGTTATGGTTATCATACCCGAAATTGGCAACATAGTCCCTACATTTTTAATATTTTCAAAAAGGGTGCCAAAACATGGACTTATGGTGTAATTTTTAATAAATTCTCCCGAAAATACATACTTTTATTCATGAAAATCACTAAAAGTTGCAAACATAAATTTTTAATCACCACAATTCACTTAAATACATTTTTACATTAAATTTGATAATAAACACGTTTATAAAACAAAACGTAATCATTTCCCATTAAATCCCGACTCTCACTTTCCGAGCCCATATTTATCATCAAAATCCTCAATACACGTTTATATGTACGCCATTATTTTAAAATAGTTTCTTTCACGAAATGTGACTATAAATGCGTCATCATTTATTTCCGAATAACCAAACTTTATATATATTGTTTTATTACGTTCCTAGTGCCAGAGTCGAAGTAGTGCCTAATTTAATGCCATAGAAATGGTCCAATGACCCATATACCACTCAAATAATCAACGAGACACATCACATTCCACATAATCGATCACCAATTCTCGTAGTTTTTGAGAACCGTTTCAATAAATGTTATCGATTCATTTTATTTATAATACGAAATTTTAAATCCGGTTTTCAAATTTACCAGTTGTCACATAGTTACTTTAAGAAGGATTTCATTATTGAGGTAATGTTTTGGTTACTAATTAAGCCATACTTTAAAACATGATTGAGGTAATGTTTTGGTTACTAATGAATCTTATGAAATAATTTTTTTAGGATGTTGGGGATGATGTCCAAACTCCAGAACTGACTGCCACCAACATCAGCAAATTCAAAAATGTAGAGAACATTCAATTTAACATTGAAGAAACACCAACTTCTGTTAAAGGATCTCAATCTTCCGCTGGTGATTCAGCCATTCAAGCTTCTGGTGGCGATACGAGCAGTTCTGGCAGTGGCTGTTAAGGTGTGAATAATTGTTATTAGTGATTGATTCTTTATANTATTTTATTTTATTATTTTTTTTTTGGTGCAAAGGTAAATCTTATATTAATCAATAACCAAACTGTACAACTTTAACATACTGTCAAATTGGACAAATCCCAAAGACAGATTCAAACTAAAGAGACATAACCGATAACAGATACAAACAAGACTATCTATCTCTGATACAACATTCCTCACACAAGTTCAGAAAACTAATGATGAGCCACCAAAGTATAAGACGGCCTACAACGGATACCATACTTGCAAGAAATCACATGAAGTAGTATATGGTATTTCGGATTCTTTAAATTGTAGAGCTAATTCGGTCATTCTAGATTTTAAAACAAATACTCTTATTGAGAACAAACAAGTCGACCCTTTTTTCCACTCGAGTAAAAAAATACCGAAGGAGAATTTTTCTTCTTTAGGTTTAAGTCAAGAACAAGATTCGTCGTCTGATAATTATATTGCATCGGATCCACTCACACAACTCTTGGATGTTCCATTAGAACCCATGTCTACGATTTGGTCAGGGTTAGATCTGTTAAGGTGTGAATAATTGTTATTATTGATTGATTCTTTACAGAATATACAAGGCTTAATATAGAACATTTACAACAAGGAAAGAGCTAAATTAGAGGAGCAATCTACTGATCTATTCTAAGGTGACAGATTGAGTGCAATCACAAATATACATTCTATATATAAACTTGACAATTTCAGCCACTAGTATTGTTATTCCTTATACGCCCCCGCAAGATGGAGGATCCGTTGGATACACCGATCTTGGACCGATTGCGTAGAAATGGTGCTCTGGTAAGTGGTTTGGTGAGCATATCTGCAAGTTGGTCTTGTGAACTGATGTGTAGAACTCGTAATTGACCAGCTGAGACTTGTTCCCTGACGAAGTGATAATCTAGTGCAACATGCTTCATTCGTGAATGGTAAACGGGATTGGCGCAGAGATATGTCGCACCTGTATTGTCACAGAATAAGGTTGGCGTGTGATTTGTAGGAATGCCCAGTTCACGTAGTAAATGTTTAGTCCATGACAGTTCAGCTGAGGCATTCGCTAAGGCTTTGTACTCTGCCTCTGTAGAGGAACGAGAGACCGACTTTTGACGAGTGGACTTCCATGAAATAATGTTTGTGCCAAGATAGAGTATGTAGGCAGTGGTTGACCGACCGGCATCATTTACACCTCCCCAATCAGAATCTGAGAAGGCCGAGAGAGTAAGAGAGGAATTTCGATTTAGAAAGAGACCATGATGAATTGTTCCTTTTAAGTATCGAAGAACTCGTTTCAGAGCTTGCCAATGGGTTTGACGCGGACTATGCATGAATTGAGACAGCTTGTTTATGGCGAAGGAAATATCCGGGCGAGTAAAGGCAAGGTATTGGAGAGATCCAACAAGTTTCCTATAAGGAGTGGCATCAACCGAAGGAGATGAGTCGATGGAAGACAAGGGTTCGGTGGCGCTAAGAGGTGTGGTGACATCTTTCGCGCCATCCATTTTAAACTGGTGAAGAATGTCCTGGATGTAACGGTGTTGAGACAAGAAGAGACCTGTTGGCGTAGGAATGACTTCAACGCCTAGGAAATGGTGAAGTATACCGAGGTCTTTGATGGAGAATTTTTGGCTTAAGGCGTTGACGAAGTGATCAAGGAACTGTGAATCATTGCCCGTAAGGACAATATCATCCACGTAAACTAAGAGGTAGCAAGTGACTTTTGGAGCTTGGTAAATGAATAGGGAAGCATCGGCTAAGGATTTACGAAATCCGAAGTGAAGAAGAAAGGTTGTTAGCTCAATGTACCAAGCACGGGGAGCTTGTTTTAGACCGTATAATGCCTTTTTGAGCTTACAAATGTGATGAGGGTATTGAGGATTTATGTAGCCTGGTGGTTGTGTCATGAAGACATCCTCATGAAGGGTGCCATGAAGAAAGGCGTTGTTAACGTCAAGTTGACGCAATGACCAATTTTTCGAGAGTGCAATGGATAGAATGGTGCGAATGGTGATAGGTTTAGTAACGGGGCTGAACGTATCGAAGTAATCCTTCCCATGTTGTTGGAGAAAACCTTTTGCCACGAGACGAGCTTTATATTTTTCAATGGAACCATCGGGATTGCGTTTGATTCGGAAGACCCATTTACAACCAATCGGTTGGTGGGAGGTGGATGGTACAAGTTCCCATGTTTGATTCTGGATAAGTGCGTTAAACTCTGAATCCATGGCTTTTCTCCATTGTGGGTCTTTTGAAGCTTGAGTATGAGTTGTGGGTTCAAGGGTAAGTGGTATAGGGTGGAGAGTGGTGGTATTCACAAGGTTTGGATTGTAATATTTAGTATTGCGTTTTCGAGGTCGTTGTGGACGAGTATGAGAGGGTTGGAGGGAAGGGGCAGTGGATGGTGGGGAAGTGTCGGTGGGAGAGGCAGAATGTGAGGTGGAAGGTGGTGATGTGTCCGTGGGAGATGCAGAATGCGGGGTGGAAGGTGATGATGTGTCGGTGGGAGAGTCAGAATGTGAGGCGGAAGGTGGTGATGTGTCGGTGGCGTTTGTAGTTTCGGAAGGAGGAGTAAACGGGGCGGAGACGGGTGAGGCATCAGGAGAAGAGTTTGCGGAATTGGATGGAGCAGGTTGCGAGGTGGATGGAGAGGGGTGGTGCATGTTGTTTGGTACATGAGCATGGGTAGTGTGGTTTGGGAAAGTTGGAGTTGTAAAAGTAGGTGGAGGAATGAAGGTGTCAGGTGTAGGAAGAGAGTGTGAAGGGGCACTATCTACTTTGAAAGGATAAATGTGATCAATAAATTCCACATGACGCGAGTGATAAAGGCGATGAGATGCGGGGTCATAGCATTTGTAGGCCGATTTAGAGGAGGAGTAGCCGAGAAAGATACATTTGACTGAGCGGGCATGAATTTTAGATTGGGCATAGGGGCGCAACCATGGAAAACATAAACAACCGAAGGGTTTTAGTCTTGTATAAGTTGGTTGAATTTTATACAATCGCTCATAAGGTGATTTGAAATCTAGGATTTGTGTTGGAAGGCGATTAATGAGATGGACGGCGGTTTGAAACGCGTGTGACCAAAAAGTTAGTGGCAAGTTGGCATGATGTAGAAGGGATAACCCGGTTTCAACAATATGTCTATGACGCCGTTCGGCAACACCATTTTGTTCCGGGGTGTGTGGAGGAGTGGTGAAGTGGGAAATTCCGTTTTTTTGAAGATAAGGGATGAGCCCAACATATTCTCCTCCATTATCTGAAAAAAGTGATACTAGTGGTGTGTGAAAGAATTTTTCAACTAGTATTTTAAATTGTGGAAATAAGATGGAGACATCTGATTTTCTTTTGATTGGATATAGCCATGTGTATTTGGAATAGAAATCAACAAAAATGACATAGTATGCATATCCATCGTTAGAGGTTTGGACCGGACCCCAAACATCCGAATAGATGAGTTCAAGGGGTTTAGTTGCTTTGAATGAATTTTCGCCAAAAGGCATTTTATGGCTTTTATTTAACGAGCAAGCATCACAATGAAATAAATCATTTGACAATTTATTATAATCAAGTCCTAAGTTATTAAGTAAAAGTTTTAGGACTTTGATTGATGGGTGTCCAAATTTGTGATGCCAAGAGAGAAGCGATCCAGATGTCTTGGTGCTTGAATTGAGTTGCATAAGAGAATGGCAGGGAATGGTAGATGCATAATATACGTCATTAATGTTCACTCCCCGCATGAGTCGCGCCCCCGTGCGAAGATCCTTAACAAAAAAATGAAAAGGAAAAAATTCAACAGAAACATTGTTAGTTCTGCTTAGTTTCGCTACGGAGACAAGATGGTTACGTAATTGAGGGACAAGCAAAACGTTTTTTAAGTTTAATGAGCGAGATAGAGTAGGGATGGATGTATGACCGGTATGAGAGATGGAAAGAGTTTTACCGTTGCCTAATACGATCTCATCAGGCCCGCCATATTCTGAGAGGTTGTGCAAAAAGGACCGGTCGTGTGTGGCGTGATGAGATGCCCCACTATCAAACATTAATGATGATGACGAGCTTGCCATCGAGGAGTTCACGGTCGGGTTGGTAGATGGTGTCGACGAGATAGCAATGTTGTTGTCTTGTAAAAACCGTGCGAGCTTCCGACAGTCTTTAGTGTCATGTCCTGGAATGGTACAAAATTGACAAAAAAGATTATTACGGTTAGTACGGAAATGTGTCATGTGTCCACTGTTGTGATTTGGAGATTGATTGTTCCTTGGCCCAAAGGAGTTGGGTCTGTTTGAGTTGCGAGCTGCTGTATTGGGTCGTGAATATTGGCGTGGCCCTTGTTTTTGGGTGTTGTTAACCGTAGCAATTAGGGTTGCAGGTTGAGACTCTTGAATCGAGCGCTCATGATCTACCAATTTCTCATACAAATCAGAGAAGGTAATTGGTGTGTCTCGTATTTTCAGGGCTGCAGTAATCTGTTTGTAATCGTCACCTAGGTGGGTGAGTATGTGAACAATGAGATCGTCATCATCAATCGGCTTTTGTGCCAATGCTAATTCATCGGCTATTGTTTTCATCTCGTTGAGATATTCTGCAACAGGTTTGGTTCCTTTACTGTTTGTGGCGAGTTTGGATCGGAGAGAGATAATCCGGGATCGCGAGACACTGGCATAGCTATCGGTTAGGCGTTTGAAGAGCTGCTGGGATGTTTCAGCCGAGGATACGATCGGTTGAATCGTATCCGAACAGCTTCCAAGGAGCGCCCCAAGGAGGATCTGGTCCTGTCGAAACCAGAGACGGTAGGCGGGATTAGATTTTCCTTCAAGGGTTTTTGGTGGTTCTTTAGTTTGGCCATCGACAAATTGTTCAAGTTCAAGACCCATGAGTGTGGATAAGACTTGTTTACGCCATGAGGGAAAATTGTTGGCTGTTAGTTTGATTGGGAAGTGGGTGTGGGTTGATAGCTCAACAATCTTGGAGGTGGTCATCGTGAAAAAAGAGGAAGAAGAAACAGTGAATGCTTTTTGGATCGAAAAAACTCAGAGGAGTAGTGAGAAGGCTCTGATTACCATGTTAAGGTGTGAATAATTGTTATTAGTGATTGATTCTTTATAGAATATACAAGGCTTAATATAGAACATTTACAACAAGGAAAGAGCTAAATTAGAGGAGCAATCTACTGATCTATTCTAAGGTGACAGATTGAGTGCAATCACAAATATACATTCTATATATAAACTTGACAATTTCAGCCACTAGTATTGTTATTCCTTATAGTGGCAAGCGCTCATTCATTGATTTGGATACTTATGAAGAAGATGATGAAGCCAAAAAGTCAAAGTTGGTTGAAGTGAAAATTGAACCTGAGGAGTGATTTCCTTCATATTGTTATAGCATCTTAGATGTTTTCTTTGGTCATTTGATTGTTTTCTTTAAGACTTCTTTCATTTGTGTGGTTTGGATTTGATGTATGGTTTTTTCAAGACTTTACCATATGTGTTTTTTTGAAGTTGTTCTTCAAGGAAACACATTTTTAAATAAACAGGATGCTATCATTTCAAGTTACCTTTTTGGTTATTTGTCTAATGTGTTTCGTTTTTTCATATATGTATTAATCATTCAAGTTCAAGATATGTTCAAAACGTGTTACACAGATACAAGCAAATTCCCATGTTTTATAAATGTTAAAAGAATACAAAATGTGTTACAAAGTCCATTTGTTAAAAAAATCATTTTAACATTTTTCAAACTATTCAATTTAACTAAAAACGTATTCAAAGAATAAATGGTTTTCAAAATATTTTAAATAACACATAATTTTAAACAATGACAAATATTAGGCAATTGTTTGGTCTTGATGTTTAAACACAGCAAATCTTTTTTAACATTTAAACTCTTCTATTAGATGATGCAAATCTTTTTTAACAATTAAACTATCATATCAAAACCATCTTAAATATGAGTAACAAACTTCCTATTTTAAAGAATAAGTATCAATATACATTTCAATTTGATTCTTAGCCATATCATTTCCCCAATACTCATTTTATATTAACATAAAACTTCCTGTCATTCCAAATGGTAGTAGGCAGGACGTGGTACACGCTTCACTTAACAAGTCTTATTTGTGGAACGATTGCACAGTTCTAAAGCTTACACAAAACATGAGGCTTTGTGTGGGGGCAAATCCAAATGATGAAATAAATGAATTTGCTGAATGGATTTTGAATATAGGCGAGGGGAAAATAGGAGGAAAAAATGACGGTCATGCAGAGGTTGAATTCCATGAAGAAATGCTTATTCCTGATTCTGTTGATCATGTGGGCGCTATCATAAAAGATACTTACGACAATTGGGAGGATAATTTGTGGGATCCCCTATATTTTCAAGATCGAGCTATTCTTGCGCCTACACACGAACAGGTGGACAAAATCAATGACCGGATGATGTCCAAATTGGAAGGGAGGGAGAAGGTTTGCTATAGTTTCGATTCTGTGTCCGATATAGATGTCGATTTCAACTACGATGAGTCGTTGTATACCACAGAATTCTTAAACACAATAAGAATGTCTGGTATTCCTAATCATAAGTTAGTTTTGAAAGTTGGGGCTCCAATAATGTGTTTGCGCAACATAGACCAAAGAGGTGGCCTTTGTAATGGTACAAGGTTACAAATTGTTCGAATGGGTGTTAATAACATCGAGGCAAAGATCATATCCGGTGGTAAATTAGGAATGGTCGTCGCTATCCCTCGCATGAATATTAGCCCTTCCGATAAGAAGATGCCTTTTCAACTTAACAGGAGACAATTCCCCATATCTATTTGTTTTGCCATGACAATTAACAAAAGTCAAGGGCAAACATTATCTAAAGTGGGACTATTTTTGGAACGACCGATATTTTCACATGGACAATTGTATGTTGCTGTATCAAGGGTAAAGAGCAAGAAGGGCCTCAAAGTATTGTGTTGTGATAGTGATGGGAACCACTGTAATCACACAACAAACGTTGTGTATAAAGAAGTCTTAAATCGTATCTGATTTTGTTTTTAACATTTTGTTATAGCATGTTATCATTTTAAACAATACATCTACGGTTATATCTTTTATATATCCTTTTTTATTCTACAACATACATTGATGTTTACAATAATTTGGTAAGTTTCATACAAAATTCTTTAAACTAGCCGGCCAACGGCCGGGCCTTAGGCTAGTTTACTAATAAAAAGAAATGTGAGTTGCACACTTTTTATTTTAATTGTGACACTGACTTGTACAAACGGTCTAAACATATTTTAAACAATATACAAATATGTAATGCACAGAATAAAATGTGTCGATAAAAACATAAGTGTGTAAATCAATTGATTTTAGAGATTTCATTTACTTAAAAATGGCAAGTGACACAAGGCATATCTTTTTTTATTTGGTGGTTATTTTTCTCAACCTAAATTCAATATCATATAAAATTAAAAAGGGTCAATTCCCAAAATAAGCCAAAAAATTTTCCAATTTCTCAAAATAAGCCAAAACGAATCTGTTTTCCCAATTTAGTCAAGTGCGATCGTGCGATCGTGCGAATTTTATAAGGGCTTGACAAGTGTCCCAGACAAAAGTACATGCCAATCATTTGCAGGCCCACATTCGATCGTGCGATATTTGAATGTGCTAATGTGCGAAATTCTCCCCAAAGAATATTCCAACTTCACATTTGGACACGTGCAATGGGGAGAATTTCGCACATTAGCACATTCAAATATCGCACGATCGAATGTGGGCCTGCAAATGATTGGCATGTACTTTTGTC
>LBNU01025145.1:33335-49665 GCA_014162995.1 Artemisia annua | reverse complement strand
TTTTTTTTTTTTTTTTTTTTTTTTTTTTTTTTTTTTTTTTTTTTTTTTTTTTTTTTTTTTTTTTTTTTTTTTTTTTTTTTTTTTTTTTTTAATTTATTTATTTTTTATTATTATTATTTTTTTGTGCTTCTTTTGCTTTGCCTTAGCTTTAGGCCTCTCGCGTTGCTTTTGCTTTGCTTTGTGTGCTTTGTGTGCTTTTTATGGTTTGTTTGCTGTGCGCTTTCTTTTTTATCTCTCACTCGCACACCTGCACTTGCCGGAGGTCTCGTTGGAAGCAGTCTCCCTACTCCCGGGTTTATCCTGGGTAGGGGTAGGATCTGTCTACATTATACCTCCCCCATACCCTGCCTCGGCGGGATTGGGTTCGTTGTTGTTGTACAAACACTTCCACCATTTGTAAAAGAAAAGAGTGTAGTTTTGAATAAGATGGATGCTTCCAAAGCTTATAGGCAAGATGAGGTTAATGTAAGATAAACATTACACGAAACACCTAACAACAAATTCGCGGTCAGAATTATTTGTCGCTCTAAATTTCCGCCGCTATGTGCGGGTACTTGATTATGCTTTATTGCACTTGTACTAGATTATTCATTATTCTAACATAAATATTGGTTATATGCATATAATTGCCCGTTCATAATATTAAAGAGGGTTTATTTACTATTGCAGGTTTATTCGACCTCTGTTGCAATGATACTAACAGCCGTTGTTTCTGTGTTTCTGTTTAATTTTCATCTATCTCTCGCTTTCTTCCTTGGATCCACGTAAGTAATTTTCAGTTGATGCTTAATGAAACAAATAGTGTTCCTTTACCGAGGCTAACCATGTCATATGCATGTTGACAGTGTCGTCTCAGTTTCCATCTATTTGCATTCCATTGGAAAGCTGCAAAGATGACTATGATGAAGAAATGCTACCTTCATGCCGGTTGTGAGCTCATTACAAAGAGAAAGCTTATACTGTTTACAATACAATCACGTGTTAAATGTAGTTATTATTTCTTTATGTGTAATTTGATTCCAATAGTTACTTGTTAGTTTTAGAATTTTATTAAATAGCACAAGTCACCAACCCCTGTCAATTTCATTCATTTGGGATATAAGATGTCCGTCGTCTACAGGAATTTATATGTTTAATTGTAATCTGAACACATGATGTGAGCCCCATTTTGGAAATTAAGAAAGACGAGATTTTTTTCCCCTTCATCTTTCTCTTTTGAGCTAGCCATAGACATGGAAGGGAGGCCAAGCAAGAACTGGTATAAACCACAATGATAGTAAAATTTGGGTCACGATAATATCTAAAGTATTATTTGAAAAAGAAACAAACTGACGTGAGATTTCCATAAGGAAAAGAACAAGTTCATTGCGCTATCATCTATAGTGTATCCATGTTAGAATGTATCACAAAGAATACATCTATTCATCCCGCCGTTTGCAAATAATCGTTGAGCAGCTGCTTTAACCACTTGAAACTTCATTGAACTTGAATACACAATCATAGAGCCTCCCACCAAGAAACTGGGCAACTTCTTGATGCTTGACCTAATTGCATTCATAATATTGCAGTTAAATTCAGCAAAAGGGAATGAATAAAGAATAAGAGTTCAGTAGAATAAACTGCTAACCATTCCAATCTTGAGGGAATCACACTTAAATTGAGCATACAGATTTGTCTCGATTCCACGACCCTGCCAGCAGATTAGAGATCAGATTATAATCACAAAGATGACAACTTTATTATCAGCAAAAAACCATTTGCGTTTAGTTAACACAGTAAGTACTCACCATTCCTTCCATAACCACAAGATCAGCATCACTTGCCAGGTAAGCAAGCTCTTGGGACACACTCGAAAGATCAATAACCTGCCATAATTAATTACATGGTAAAGGTATACTTGAAAACCCTCAACAAACTAAACAATGCTTTACACTTGTCTTACCGGCAAATCGTTACCAGAATTAGCAATCAAAAGATTCTGAGTATCAACGCCCATAAGCTGTCCATTTTCATCCTTTAACTGTCATATTTCCAAAAAGTAAACTATAATCAGTATAGACCACTCAGCCACAGTACCCTCTGCTACAAAATGTAATGCCAATAGGCTTACAGCTCTAGTACCTTTGATATGATCTCCACTAGCTCATGATATGTTATGTCATTGATAGAGGGTAGGTCATTAGCTGCCAACACGACCTGTATCATAAAAAGCATACTTAATATTTAACTTAAGGGGAGGAACAATATAGAAGTGAGGAAGATGTTTAAAAAAGTACAACACCATATATAAATTATTTGGATTAGCGTTCAACCATGTCAATTAGTGTATTTTTAATTAATTTTTATTCGTTAAAATGTAGTTGGTGGTTTACTTCTCTTACGCAATCTTTTGAATAAGTGATGATCATGGTCGCATTGCCAGTCTTTTTTGCATTAGAGGAGTCATGTGTTAGTGGAATAATCTTTTCCAAACTTCTTATATTTAAGCCTACATAAAGACAAACTGGTTTTCATGTAATTATATTTGTGCAATCAGATGTGTTTTTCTTCATCTATAACTTCCTTGCATTAGAGAGTTGTACGTATACCTTCATAGAGGGATTTAGAAACCTTTTGTGTTGGTTCCTTTTCAGTTTCTGGTATTAGAAACTAACATTTGTGCATTTAATGCACTTATTGCTAAGATGCTCGATATTTAAGTTGTTGGTTGAATCACAAACCTCAACAAGTCAACAAACAAATTATATAATTATTGGTACGGTTATATCATGTCTAATATGTAGGGCCTGTGTTTGTGGGAGTTTAAATAGAAATGAAGCGAGATGACTAGATGCGCTCTTAATACTAACGGGAAGTTGTAGAAGTGGATGATTAGTGCAGGAAATGGCATGTTGTCTATGAAGACAGTTATGTAGGAGAAACTGGTTTTAATAAATATGGTCTACACGTAAAGAAAACGAAATAGCTCCTTAAATAATAATTATTGAAGATAAAAAGTGATTTATAAGAGCAGGAAAAAAAAAAGTTTGACGACCAACCTGTGTCCCACGACGAAGCAGTTCTCTTGCAAAGGGCAATATACCCAATACAATATCTGCACCGGAGTTATCAACAAATATGACAGCCTGTTATGACAAAAGATGTAAGATGGTTAGTAAATTGTCACACTGAAAACAGACATGCATTAAGAAAAGCAGTGGTTGGTTATGAGCCAAATCCTCGTGGAAGTGTGGAACTTGCCTTTTTCCAAGCTCTCTTAGCCCATTTCGAAATGAAAGTATCCAAATCATCAATAACCCAGGGCCTAGGAACAATATTTTGACAGCTAGCCAAGAAGGACATTCCATCTTTAGAGAATAACTCTGCAAGCTTCATGAAACAGGAAAAAAAAATGGCACCGTAAATAATAGTACAACTCAGATTATTCTTTATATATAATGATGCAAAAAATATATATATAGGATAACATTGCCAAGGAATCGAATAAGAGCCTTGTAAACCTACTTGACTGCAAAAAGTATTTCCTTCATATAACATTGGCATAAAATTTACTTTATGTGTTCTTGTATTTCCTTCATATAATATTAGGCTGTAACCCTTTGTAAACCTCGTATGTTGGTCACCCACTCAATTTATGTTCAAATGTCTCAACGACTGTGCACAGTTATCCAACTTATGAACATTGCATAGAAGTGAAAGAGCGATAGGATAAAGAAAGTAATGTCAAAAAGCTTCAGAGCAAAACCAGACAAAAGGTAGGAAACATCAACGGACGATTTAGAGAACTAGAATTTAACTAGCATCAAATAAAGTGGTACGCATGCTGTCATCTGAGAACAATAAGTTTCGGATAGAAGCAAGTATGGCCGCCAGGTTAGACAGCTAGATGATGATCATTATACAAGTTTTATATCACCATGAAATTGTATTACTATGATTGATAAATGTGTATATCCAGCTAGAATGTTATGAAGGTTTAATTGATGTTTTCTTTAGACTGTTAGGAGCATATGCTTACCTGTGCAGAACCAAGATCAAATATGTTCCCTGCGAATATTCCTCTGACCAAATTCTCGACTCGTTTTGATTCATCCTCAATAGCATCATTCAATTGAACAACATCCTTGAATAAGGTTATAGCTTTGGCATTTTCTTCATCCTGGTGCATCACATTTAAAATAAGTCTTCCATTAAAAACTTTTTCCAAGAAATCTTATATATTTTTGTAAGAAACAGACACGCCTTCACACTGCATGACTTAATGATGTGATATCATGTGTTCACCCTAGTGTATCAAAGCTAAATTATGTTCTGTTTGCATAAATTGAATACCTTAACTTTCTTGAAAATGTCTCTGAAGCCGACTTCTTTGAGGATAAGCTCACGGATACGACAAAGAAGCTGAAATGTTGAAAATCAAATATTACATCCAGGTGCATTACATATAAAATTAGGGGGGAAAGTTTAATTGATCTTACAATGGCATCAGGTGGTCCCCCGTGACTCTGAGGATCCTTTTTGAAGTCCTCCAGTATTTCAGCATACCTTATTACAATGCAAAAGGAAGTTTATTTGATTATTATGATTACAAGTGAAGTCAGATAGCTATCCATAAAAGCTAATAATGTAACTAGTCTTTACATGTGTATAAGGGGGGGAAGTTAACTATAACTAAAGAATACGGAATATGATGATAGGTGGATCCAAATAATAATCCTTTAGGAAAAAAAAGGATTAGTAACAAAACACCAAATTTAGTAAACCCTAAGACTAAGGTGGTGTTTAAAGAAGCACTTTTTTTTTTTTTTTTTTTTTTTTTTTTTTTTTTTTTTTTTTTTTTTTTTTTTTTTTTNATTATCATTTCTTGTATCTTAAAGACTACATATCCACCTCTTCTCCTGCAGACATGATTTTGCCGATTTGAAAAAAATAACATCCTAGAAAACAAACACAACCTAAGTGTAATGGGGGTTGGACAACGCGACACAACTCGGTGACCAAATTTTTGTTTTGTGTGAGTGTATTGTGGGGTAGTTTTATTTGGGGGCCGTTTGGTTTAACGGTATGGGAATGAAGAAATGCCTTCATTCCCAATATAGTTGTTTGGTTGGTTTTTGAAAATGGGTACAAAACCCATAAAAATGGGCCTTTCCCATACCCATATCCATAGTCATTCCCATATACATACCAAACGCCCCCTTGGTGGAGTTGGCGATAGTGAATGCGGTGAGTAGTAAATCCCTAATAGTAGTAGGGAAATGCACTTAATGTTAGGAAATAAAATAAGTGTAGTACGAAAAACAATGAATGGGATAAATACCTTTGAGCAAACTTTTCAGCTTTAGCAGGAGCATCAGATACCGTGTCATCACTTTCAGCTCTCTTCCTGTATGAATTATTATGTATTATTAGTAGTAACAAATCAATCACTAAAAACATATAAAAATAAAAATGAATCGTATAAATAATAAATAGAGTAATGATAGATACTTGAAAGAAGGGATGGAATTAGCGAAGAGGTTGATCCACTGGAGCTCAACCGGAGTTGGTTTGTGTGGATTGTCGGATGGGAATCTGTAAGGGATGGTGCATGCCCTGTAGCTGTTTTCGATCAACAACGGGAACACCACCATCTCTCCTGAGCTCTCCATTTTCCTTTTCTTTTCTTTTGTGTGTTGTGTTGTGTGTCAGTGTGTGATGTGAATCGAATTATATTCACGAGGATCGGTCGACTTCTTTCTTTCTTTCTTTTAGAGTTATAGCTAAAGATTATACTTTTACAAATAAAAGGCTAAAAGAATATTCCCACACAAGAAAAGTGTTTATTTATTTACTAGTTATAATGCCCGCGCACGCGCGGGTTTTTTTTAAAATTTTTTGAATGATATATTTTTATTTATTAAAAAAATTAATAATTTAATTTTTATTTTGTTTGATTTATGATTTTTAATTGTAGTTTTTTATAATTAAAGATAATCATTTAAATCTTATCTATATTTTTTGTATTTATCTTCTACATGTATAGTATATCAACAAAACGAATTTAAAAACTTATAAATTAAATAATAATTAAAATATTGCCTAATAAGGAAATATTCTTTTTTTTCAAAATGACAAAGTACCCACTAGGGGTTTTGTTTTATTATATAAGAGATTATTATTATTAT
This sequence comes from Artemisia annua, assembly GCA_014162995.1. NCBI lineage: Eukaryota > Viridiplantae > Streptophyta > Magnoliopsida > Asterales > Asteraceae > Artemisia > Artemisia annua. Next base: position 43,498 of record LBNU01025145.1, on the reverse strand, counting down.
TATTATTATTATTATTATTATTATTATTTAATAAATAATATTATTTTTATTAATATATTATTATTTAATAAATAATATTATTCTCTATATATTAACTATGGAGCCTGCACCGACCCACTTTTTTATTATATTCTTTTGGACCTAATGGTTAGGCTTTCGTTGGTCCCATTATAGTTCTATAGAAATGCTTTCTATATACCCCCAAATACCCCTCAGGCGCTCATGTACTCAAGGAATAAACATTACAAAATATATTACAAATACTCATTTCTATACATTAGTAAAAAAAATTTAACAAATCTAAATAAATAACAAAATAAAAAGATATCTAAACCAAAAAAAGGAAAAAGAAAAAAAGTACTATTATTACTCAACCGCAACGAAAATCTAAAATAACAACGAAAACAAAATACCTGCAATACCACACAAACGATATAAAAAAAAATAAATAAATAAATAAATAAACGTCCCAAAAAGCCTCGCCGCAACGCGGCGGGTACCATATCCCTTGTTATTACTATTATTATTATTACTATTATTATTATTATTTATTATTGTTATTATATTATTATTATCATATTATATTGTTATTACTAATAATAATAATATTAATATAATAAAATAATAATAATAATAATAATAATAAATAATATAATTAATAATAATAATATTATTATTATTATTATTATTAATTACATTTGCGAGTCAACCGAACATAATGACAGATTTCATCAATTACAATTCCAGTACATTACAATTCCAACACATTTCAATTCTTTGAATTACAATTCATTCAAATTACAATTCCTTCCAAAGATTACAATTCCTTCAAAAACATTCTGTGAACCAAACGCACCCTTAAGGCCCGTTTGTTTGTAAATGGGTTTAGGATTTGGAATTGGAATTGAATTGGAATCGGATTCGGATTCGGATTTGAGTTTGGATTTGGGGAGAGAAGATATATTATTAAATATAAATAAATTTAATTTTTAAACTAAATATTATATAAAAAATTAACAACTTATTTAAAAATAGAAAAAAATGAAATAATAAAAGAGTGATACACGAATGCGTGGCTAAGAAATCAAGAGGGACCCAAAAGTCAAAAATAACAGTGGAATTATCAGAAAGGCAAGGGGCTAAAAGGGTTTTGTCAAATACCTTATGTAAAGGTATCATCTATTTCGTAACCCAAATCTCAAAACAAACTATTTTCAAATACAATTTCATTCTTTCATTCTATAGGGCCCAACCAAACTACCCCTTATTCATTCACAGTTGATATCATTAACTTGTTGGTTCGTGTTAGTATTACCCCGACTATAGAAAATCACTAATCTCATGGGATCCATACTAATTTTTAATGGAAACCAAACAACATAACCACCATCAACACACTAAACTCATTCTACATATTTCATTTTACATACTATTGTAAACATCACTACACTAACCAACGACACTCTTTCACTAACTACACATAACCTTTATTTACTAAAATCTTTTATACTTCGTTAAAATAGGAAATACGCTTATATTTGGAACAATAAAAAAGTGTGACACTTATGCTGGCTTTTGTATCATTCGCCTTCTTTTTCTTAAAAGTACAGGTTAGTAAAATATTATTAACACACCCAAACATATAGTATTATAATGTCTCCTCAAGTTTTGAAACAAAACAAAAGAAAAAGAATAGGAAGGAGAAAAGAGAAAAGAAATGTAAAATTAAATGAAGTATTTGTTCAAATGTTTTTGAGATAAATGAAAAGGAAATAAAAGTAAATCATAACTCATGTTCTTAAGTTAAAGAAAAAGAAAAATAACTTACTCAATTACATGTATTTTCTTTAGTTGTTATTGTCAAAACTTTTAATAAGAAAGTTGGTCTTTAAAAAAATAGGTAAAACTTTTTTAAGAAAAGTTTCTCCTCACTTTCTTTTACTTTCTTAAAAGAAAACTTATAGGGCGTTTGGTTTAGAGTTGGGTATGTGTATGATTCAAAAGAGAGAAAAACCAACTATCATGATTGGTATGAACTATGTCCAAATTCATAGGTTTGATTACCAATTCTAAATTCTAAACCTTTAAAACAAACATCTTTCTTCTAAAAAATGAAACCCATTCCCCATTCCCATAAAACAAACACACCAAAAAATAATAATAATAAAAATAAATAAAAATAAAATAAAATAATTTTTTTTTCATTTCCTTTCAAATTTTAACTCACAATTTTATTTTTTATTTTTGTACACAAGGGAGGAAAGTTGGCTAGAAAAAAACATCGTTCAACACACAAACACCGCGCCAACAATCACACTCTTTTAAATTTTGAATACTTTGTAGCAGTTTAGTTACTTGTATAGCAGCAAATGAAATCAATCTCCAACAATGTCAACCCCAAATCCATCTCTATTTTAGCATTTCGATTATTACACCAGTTTCATTACCAATCCCAACCAACCTATAATAATAACAACAATACTCAAGTCCTAAATGAATTCACAGCCTCATGCTACCAAAGAGACCTCCCATCCGCAATGAAAGCCTTAACCTTTATGCAGTCCCACAACATCTGGGCGGATTCCGTAACCTATTCCGAGCTTCTCAAATGCTGTATTTCTCGCGGCGCTTTACGCGAAGCCAAACTAGTCCATAAACACATTTTCTCAAATGGGTATCACCCCAAAACCTTTTTGATCAATACCCTTATTGGTATTTATGTTAAGTTTAGGTTATTAGACGATGCGCGTAAACTGTTTAATGAAATGCCTGAGAGGAATGTGGTTTCTTGGACTACTATGATTGCTGCTTTTGCTAATGCGGGGTTGGGGTACGAGGGTTTAAGGTTTTTGGTGCTTATGGTTAGAGATGGGGTTAGGCCGAATATGTTTACTTATTCTACGGTTTTGAGAGCGTGTAGTGGGTTGGGGAGTTTGAAGCAGGTACATTGTGGTATTGTTAAAGATGGGTTGGATTCTGATGTTTTTGTTAGGAGTGCGCTTGTTGATAATTATGCAAAGTGGGGTGAGTTGGGGAATGCGTTGGTGGTTTTTGATGAGATGGAGACGAGGGATTTGATTGTTTGGAACTCGGTGATTGGTGCTTTTGCGCAGAATAGTGATGGAGATGAGGCTTTGAATCTTTTTAAGCGGATGAAGAGATGTGGGTTTATGGCGGATCAGGCGACGTTGACTAGTGTTTTGAGGGCTTGTACTTCGATGGCGTTGTTGGAATTAGGAAGACAGGTGCATGTTCATGTGTTGAAGTATGATCGAGACTTGATTTTAGTAATGCACTTCTTGATATGTATTGCAAGTGTGGTAGCATGGAGGATGCGAGATTTGAGTTTAGTAGAATGGTGGAAAAGGATGTTATCTCTTGGAGTACTATGATTATTGGTCTGGCGCAAAATGGCTTTAGTCATGAAGCCTTGGAGATGTTTCAGGTAATGAAAAGTTCGGGTACCAAACCTAACTACATCACGGTACTTGGGGTATTGTTTGCTTGTAGCCACGCTGGATTGGTAGACAAAGGGCGGTCATACTTTGAATCAATGGAAAAGGTTTTTGGCATTAAACCAGGAAGAGAGCACTATGGTTGCATGGTTGATCTACTTGGAAGAGCCGGGAAGCTTGATGAGGCTGTTGAGTTGATACACAACATGGAACCTGAACCAGATGCTGTGACATGGAGAACTTTGCTTGGTGCATGTCGGATTCACCGTAACATGGATTTAGCTGCATATGCTGCTAAGAAGGTGCTAGACCTTGACCCTGATGATGCAGGAACATATATCCTGTTGTCGAATATTTATGCAAATACTCACAAGTGGGAAGATGCTGCCCAAGTGAGGAAGGCCATGAAGGGCAACAATGTCAGGAAGGAACCAGGGTGTAGCTGGATTGAAGTAAATAAACAGATCCATGCATTCATATTAAGAGACAATTCACATCCGCAGATAGACGAGATCATACGACAGCTGAACCACTATGTTCAGAGATTAAAGGAAGTGGGTTATGTTCCAGATACAAATTTCGTTTTGCAAGATGTTGAAGGGGAACAACTGGAAGACCCACTCTTGTACCACAGTGAAAAGCTTGCAATTGTATATGGCCTAATGTCTTTAACAAAAGGGAAGACCATCAGGATCAGGAAAAATCTAAGAATCTGTGGAGACTGCCATCTGTTTGCTAAACTATTGGCGCAAATGGAGAATCGCAACATAGTTATCCGGGATCCAATTCGTTACCATCACTTTCAAGGAGGAGTTTGCTCCTGCGGGGATTATTGGTAGCAGATGCTAAAAAGCTTTCAGGTACTTGGGCTTTTCATCTGCATGTTACTCTAACTCAATAACACCAATATTACCATCAGGTGAGTAAAACACAACTGATGTACACATGTTAGAGCAAGGTCAGAGATGTAGATTCCCAAATTCAATTTTTATCTCTACTGGATCAATGCCACTGGATCGAATTTAGTTTTGATTGATATTTTAGTTAATCTTATAGTCGCAAAAATGCTTAACTTATCAATAATCATTACGACCCCTGATACAGTGACCCAGTTAGAGCCAGGGAGTTTTAAAAACAGTAAAATAAGTATCTTTTAATGTTTGGTCTAACAAATTAAAAAGTCCCATATCATCTGTGTGAAGAAGCATTTGGTTTCTACATGGCTGACCAAGCTTTCATTATAGGGTCGGTATGTGGTGGATGGAAACGTGGAACACTACACTGAAAGGAGAAACACAATGCAGCGTTGCTACTGTGTTCTACCCATTGCCCCTCTATGTCAGGCTCAGAGCATGAGTGTTGATCCTCATGCAGTAATCAGATGTGCGACATCCTACACTTCAAGAGGAGTTGGGTAGCATAGGGAGGTCATACGGTCCACATCTTCAATCTCAAGATGCCGGGATGAGGCTATCCGGTAAATATATTGCACTAGGCACAAAACAAGTTATATCACAGCTAACAGAGAAAAAAATGAATGATAAGGGAAGCTGTTGGTGCAATTGCTCTCTCAAGACCCCCTTATTTTCTGGATCATGTTTATAATTACATTTACACTGATGATATTCTTATGTAAATTGTAAAATATTGGTTTCACAATAACATCGCCAAATACTATTTGCATTTGATTGTGAGTTTACTAAAAAGCATAATGTTTATGGAACTGGTTTTTCCTTAGAAGTGTAAGTCTTTAAAAATTGGGTTAATTACTTGAAAATGTATCATACTTGTCATTTTTTGTTATTGTATGTACTGAACTATTTTTTTTTTCTTATTGTGTGTACTGAATTTTAAAGTTTTAATTATTGTGTGTATTTTGTGACTATTTAGCCGTGTAAAATGACCATTTTACCCTTTGAAATTTGAAAAAAGTAAAGGNAAAAACGGTACACACAATAACAAAAGGATGCAAGTATGATACATTTTCAAGCAATTAACCCTTAAAAATTTACTCACATTTGTTGCCCAGGAGTAAGGACTTCACAAGCCAGTTGCAATCAGCATTGCTTTTGGCCATGAAGATGGAGTAGCTTAAATATGATATAATATGCTTATGGGTCTTAAAATGGATTTTTCTAGGTCTATTCTACTTCTGTAGAAAGGCTACAATTCTGATTAACAAACAAATGTCCTTGCATTTCCAAAAAAAAAAATAATAATAATAATAAATAAATAAACAAATGTCCTTTTAATGTGCAATCATGCATGTTGAGAGTGTTTCTTCAGATTTCATGCATTTGCATTCTGTTGGAAAGCTGCACTGGTGATGATGAATTTTGAGCTCCAGGAGCTGTTATAGTCTTGAATAACAAAAAGATGCGACTGATGTCATGTTTGAATGATGCTGGAGTCTGAAGGAAAGTGAGATCCTTTTTTCACCATTTCCTACTCCAGTCATATACCCCCCCACCCCATCACTAAAGTAACTCTATGTCTGGGTAAAACCTGTAAAGTTTTATTGTAAATGTGCCAATACACAGTGTTTAAGTTACAAGTGTGAGCATGCATTCCATGTTATTTAAAATTACAGTTCCTCGATGCTTATGAGCTCGCCATTCATTGAATCAAGTCAATTTCAGGCTCTTTAAGCAACAAACAGAGTTATGCAATTCTCACAAAAACAAATCTCAAATGCAGCCATCTCTTTACAGCTCATCTCTGAGAGCTTCGTCTTTTTTAGTGTCTTCAAAAGATGCAAAATCTTTGATTATTGACACATACACATCAATCCCTTTCAAGTACTCTTCCTTGTTCAAGAACTACAACCAAAACACAACTCCATAAGCTAAAATGCCTGAACCCTAAAATTGTTATTAAAGCATATTTATAGCCAATACAAAAATGGATATTCACAACAGTAGTCAACCAGATGAATAGGATCCAATACAGGTGACGCTTTTAACCCAATTACTAAAATATGGGTTGATACAATGTGACAATGTGTCATGTGGGTAGAATATAAACATTCAACAAAAATAAGGATATGGGTCAATCAGGTCAAAATTCACCTATGGTATACAACTAAATCTCTAAATTTTAAAGATCAATCTATTTGAAATAGTATATAGCAATTTTATCCAACACAAATAATGCATAAGAGAAAAAAAAAAGGATCTGTACCAGTATTACCCGTTTTGACCCTCTAACATGAACCACCGTTTGGTAACCAGGGTCCGGCTAAAGTACTTTACCAAACGATGAGACCCAAGATTAGAGCATAGTAAAAGATGGTCACGTACCTCATTATGGTCGTGAAGAAGGATAGGAGTGTTTGCCATTGGAGAGAAGCCAATTGCAGGCACACCCTTCAATCTGAAGTAACGAGCATCAGTTGAAGCAGGAAAGATCTCTGGTTTTCCAAATTTCCCATCAGCCTTATGTATAGCTCCCTCAATGAGAGACCACCAAGGATTTGAACTGTCATGGGCCGTCAAAATTGGCTTTCCATTCTCGTCATATACAGAAACCTTCTGCTTATACTGTGCATGCAAATAAACAGTTAAAACAATGTCTGTTGACAAACTCGGACACATCAGAGCAAAGCAGGTCAAGTCCCAAAGAATGCGTTACAATATAAAACAATTTACACGAGAATAAACTGCATAAAAGATAGATAGTTAACCCCCAACCCACCCACACACAAAAAGAACCTAAAGATGCCCATTTCATCAGCGGCATGCTATACATACAGTCAGTCTCAGATGGAAAAAAGACAAAAAGAGAAACCCAGGATATATAAATCGATCAGAATATTAGCTTCAGTACACAACTACAGGTTACTATTTGGAGTCAGAATATTTTATACATTGTTCAAGATAAATTATCATCTACATGTAGCATATAATTTTTAAAAGTAGTTTACTTTTAAAAGTTGCACATCTGTGTCTTCAGCTGATGCTATTGCTTTTTCTTATTTAAAAGGCGCATTTTGTGGGTATTCATAAAGAACTTTCTTTTTACAGCAGGGGAAATAGCCCCTGCAACATTGTCAAAATACAGTTTGCAAAGAAATCAAAGAAGTGAGACAAATACTTCACCTCAAATGTCATGTTCCTGGAAGCTGGGGCCCATTCTTCAGCAATTCGTCTCTCCAACGAAGCTTGATCAGCAATTGGTGGGACTCGAATATCAAAACCAGCCTGCGCTTCAGATGGCTGCAGATTCATGACATAACCCTGATGGACAAAACAACAATGTTGATCATATTCCTACATACCTCTTCAATGACAACAAAGACAGGTAGCAATTACACTGAAAACCTGACCCTTTGTTAGCTTCTTCGTGTAATAAAGAGTACAAAACAACGCATTTGACATGGACTTTTTTGATTAAAAAGCTTGATTCTTTGTGATTCGGAGTATAGGCCAACTATCATGTGCTAAGTCCTAAGTTTAAAGCTTGAGAGTGCAAAGGGGACACAATCACATGTTGAGTAACATACAAGTACAACAAAGAGAGGTAGCTAATTACACTGAAAAGCTTGATTCTTTGTTAGCTGCTTTATACGAAAACAATAAGTTTAACATGGCACCTTATTTATGTTTTTCTCTAATAGAGTAAAAGCAAATAATCACATGTTAATAATAAGTAGCAAATAACGTAAATACGTAAACCATATAAATAAACAAACAACATACAGTGGGAGAAGGCGTTCCGGCTTTAAGAAAAACCATATTAACCGAAACAACTTCACCTTCATTTCTCAAACCCGCCTTAACCAAATCAAACTGGGCACCCCTAAACCTCCTAACACTCTCCACACTCTTCAACAAATTCTCCATCGCCGTATTATCATACAGCTTCGCCCCATGCCCAGGGGCGCCACTCGCCTTAATCACCAACCACATAGGACACCTCTCGGCGTAAAACAACCTATAAAAATCCTCAGGATTCGCCAACCCTTCATCCAACACAACTCCCACATTCATTTCCTCAAACTCTTTACTATCCGCAAACTTTTCGGCCCCATCGTGCCCCCCAATCTCCTCATCAGGAACAAAAGACAAGTAAACATTCCTTAAAGGTACAAAGTTTGCATCTTTAAGCTTCTTGATAGCTTCAAGATACTGCAAGCCAACACATTTCATATCCTGGGACCCTCTTGCGTAAATATTGGAATCTTGATCAATGGAGGCTTGGAAAGGAGGGTGGGCCCACTTGTGGGGTTCAACTGGGACAACGTCTGTGTGGGAGTTGAGGAGGATGGAGGGTAGAGATGGGTTTGAGCCTGCCCATTTGAGTAATACTAAAGGCTTGTTTTTGATGTATTCGATGGTTTGGTGTTCAAGTGAGAGGGTTTTGGCTATGGAGAGAATGAAGGTGGCTGCTTGGTGGTAGTTGGGTGATGGGTGTGATGTGTCTATCTGTAGGTATTTTTGGAATCTTGATATTATTGCTTCTGATGATGATGATGATGATGATGATGATGAGAGTGAGAGTACGATGAAGAACAAGTGGAAAAAGAATCTGATTGAGGTTGAAGATGTCATGTTGACTGATTGGTGAATGGGGTAATATGATATGATGCCATTTGGACGTCTATATACATGACTAAGTTTAGGGTTGACCCATTTTTGATGAATCTTTACTTGGCCAACAGCCCAAAATACATGTTTTTCCTTTTTGTTATGGAAAAGGATCGTCTCAGGTTGGTGGATAACTTGACTTAAGTCAGAGGATCCTCAACTATTGGATTAAAATCAAAGGTCATGATTAAAAGAGAAATCACATCATCTTGACTTTTGATTTTTAATCAAATGGTTGAGGATCCTCTAACTTGAGTCAAGTTACTTGAGAGGATCCTCACTCAAGTTAGAGGATCCTCTCCCTTTTGTTATTTCACACTACTTAAACCAAAAGAGATTTGTGTTTGATGTTTGATATATGGTAATGGAAATAAAGGAATGATTTGATAAGCATAGAAAATTTTTGAAAAAAGTACGGTAGAAAAGTATCGAATGAAAAATGGAATCACAATGATAGATTCATATATGAGGAGATAAGTGACTTTCTATCTGATTTCACTTTCTACCTTACATTTTACTTTTCATTTTTTGTTTTGTAGTTATAATCAACAATATTAAATTAGTAATGTGACAATGATACCCAAAACTATGTACACAAACCAAACAACATTTTATATGTAAAGATAATTACTTTCATTCCACCTTACAGTATTTCAATCTAATACTGATAGTGATTGCTATTTGCCAACCATATGTAAAGGTGTCTCGTCTGAGGTATAGAAATGAAGGAATGACTTTTATTTTTAATAAGTTATTTGGCTTATGGGTTTAGTTTCTAAGAGTATGCATGAAACTTACAAAAGTAGGCATCTTTTATACCCTATATTGGTGGTGGGTTTATAATCTCATTTCCACACCTATAACTATAACAAGTGGGAAGGCACCCGCTGCAAACGCAGCGAGAATTTTCGAGGAATTTTTGCGATAATTATTTACGAATAATGTTTGGGCGGGGTTTCTCGTTGTAAGATCGTGGTATTTTTTGGCCGACACGTGTTGTATTTGTTTGGAACAAATGTTGTGTGAAGCTATAGTTTTTGACCGTTATAGTTTTAAAAAAAAATTAAGATAATTTTAAAGTTATTTGAGAGGTTAAGGGTGTATTTTGAAAGTTCTTTTATTT
>LBNU01025145.1:4284-32971 GCA_014162995.1 Artemisia annua | reverse complement strand
ATATATATATATATCTATCTGTATATATATATACACATATATATATATATTCAACTTCAACGTTTTTTATAAAACCGTACGTACGTTAAAAGTATATCAATATTGGACTTGTTTTGTTCGTTATCGAGAGGCCTTTCTGTCAGTATTTTTTATTTAAGAAACCGGTAGGTATGTGTTAAATATTTGGTAAATAAAGTTTGTTATCTAAAAAAGTCGTAAATATTAAAAAGTTGAGGGTGTGTTTTGTATTTTTTTTATTCTTTATTCTTTGACTACAGTGAGTTACAATTTTTTTGTTGTTGCTACAGTAAATTTTGAATTTTTTAATGCTTGCTTGGGTTAAATATAATAATTGGAAAATATTATTTTATCCGAAGTGATTTTTTTATAAGGCACCAAACCCTATTTCTCCCTCTTTAGTATATATAGAGAATGATTCCTTTTATACAAACAAAATGCCCCCTTAAGCTTTATAGTTTTACACCGTGTGCAACAATGACCAGATTCACTGTTGTCATCTCAATTTCACCTTAATTTTCACTCCTTTACCAAATTAACCAACAAATAGCCATAGTAGTGACCATCAAATGAATCACAAAAACCACTAAACCAACCAGACAAACATATCTCACTTAAATACAAACATACCTCACAAACACTCTCTGTCACACACATAAATTAAAATGGTCCAGTCATTCACATGACAAAATGTTGCACAAATCTAGTTTGTAAAAATGATCACTAATAGGTTTATAGTTTTTAAAGTTATTGCATAAAATCATATTGTTAATGCCGTAAAAATAATAATAAAAGTGAAACAGTGCAGGTTCGGTCAAGATTGCTTGATAAGAGGACATCCTGATAAGATCTTCGACGACAACGGTGCGGGTTTGGGGAGCATCGCCCTAACGGGCACCCTAATTAGATTCTGAATGAGGATCAGGGCGAGTTTGAGGAGGATTTTTGTAATCGGGTTTGAGGATGAGGATGGCCGCCCCACTCAAATCCGCCACGTTGTGATTTCTACCCTCTATTGGGTTGGGCCCCTCTCCATAAAGCCAGACCGTCGGGGAATAAGCAACCTTATGTTGTGTTATCGAGTATCACTTAAAGAAGTAAAATAAAAATTAAATATTTTATATTAAAATTAAGCTAATAATATTTATTTTTTATATTTTTTTCCTACTTAAAAAGTAAGTTTTATGCTTAATGATAAAGAAAATGGTTGTGTTATAAAAACCCCCTCCTCACAAAAATTACAAATATTTTGTATTTTGGACCCCCTTGACCCATTGTTTACAATACAACATAGTTTTTTTTTTATCAGTTTTTTCTTTTGTTTTTGTTTTTTTTTTCTTTTTGTCAGTTTAATAATTTTTAGTAATTAAACTTTATAATTTGTTTTCCCTACTTTTCTTTTCACAGTTTTATAATATAAACAAAATTATAAAAATAAAAATAAAACTAAAAAAATAATAATAATAATAAAAAAGTAAAACTTGTAAAAAAAATAAGAAAGGTCTTTGTAACCTAGTGGGGTCGTCATGGTTAAGTGTGTTGGTTACTCAATTTTTGTATTGTAAAAGGAGAAAAAGTCAGTGAGTCAAAGAAATCCATTTTGTTATAATAAGGATAGATTTTGCTATCTTGTTCATCTTAAGAAATCCATTTTGTAATAAGAAAGGATAAATTCTTTCTGCTGGTCAAAAATCTATAATAGATGATGAAAATGGCGACACTCGCCGGTATCGGAATGAACATCAGCGGCGGCACACGGGCGGCCTTCCCACCACACTCATCATCATCATCTTTCATACTCCGTCGCAGCCACTCTTATTCATCACAAACCCATTGCCGTCGCAACACTTTGATTCGCATCTCACAATCAAGAACAAGAAAATGTTTCTCCTCAATCTCTGCTTCTTCTTCTTCTGAAGACCAACAACAAGTACGTGTCCGGTTCGCCCCATCACCTACCGGTAATCTCCACGTTGGTGGGGCCCGCACTGCTCTCTTTAACTACCTCTTTGCCAGGTCACCCTTTTCTTCAATTCTTTTCATTATTCTTAACCGNTATCATAAACTCTCTCATAATGGAGTAGTGTTTTAAACTGATCCGAGATCATACGAGTTCTTTTTAGTCACGATTTGATCTTATTCTTACAAGATTAATAACTTTTTTTAGCTTAGATACCAGAAAGTACGAGTAAACAAGTACGTGAATTGTACGAGGGAGTAACCGTGTGACATTTTACCAATATTTAGTGGTGAAAGGCTATTTAGCCGTTATGGGCTGTTTTCAGCCGATTTTTCTATTTGCGCATCTGTGACAATGCAGTTAAAATGGTTGGGCAAGTCTCAGTGTCGGACAACAAACAAAATGAATTTTAGAAAAACTAGATTTTTTATTTATTTATTTATTTTTATTTTTTTTTTTATAACCATGGTTTCCGACCTTTTTGGCCGACTAATCTGTTGAAGATATAAGCTAAGGGCTTATATTGTAATTATGCAATTCTTGTTTTCTTTGTATTTTTAGTTTGTGCTGATAAATAAAGAAGTGAGGGACTGGTTATGTAGCAGATGAGAAGTTAAAGGTCTGAAGCTGGTCAAGAGTTAAAGATCCAAGACTGGAGCTATATAAACACTTGTTATCTCATTCCTCTTTAGTTTTTTAGGGTTTTCACTGTGTGTGATTTACACACAGTTATCGTGATAGTTTATTAGTGTTATCTTTGTAAAACTCTCTTTTCTTTCGTATTGTAAAACTCATAATGAATCAACCATAAGGGGCGGTTTGTTGGGTTGATTCGTAATAAAACAATTTTGGTTTGAATCGTTTTCTGGAATAGATCATTCTTTGTATGTTTTTAACATGGTATCAGAGACAGGTTCGCTTTGATACAAAATTTTTGATCTAAAATTAGTTTTATAAAAAATTAGGATTTAATCGATTTGGGGGTTTTTTTGATTACTAATCAGATCTTACTAGATCTTAGTGAGATTCGATCAATTATTGATTGAATCGATTGTTTTGGGTATCAATTGAAGGTCAATTGATTTTTTCAATTTTTAGGGTTTTCTAAAAATTGGGGGTTCTTGTTCCAAGATCTTGTTTAGTGATTAACTTGTGTTAATCAGTCGTGTTTTTGTTTTCAGGTACTTTGATTCTGGATTTCCGCTGCTTATTGTGTTTTGGGTATTGATCTTCTTGATCAATTTTGCTGGAGTTGCGTGCTCTGTAATACCACTCACACTTTCTCTTAGGTTTTTTCTTTAGGTTTTTTAGAAATTGCATGAGAAGGAGTGTAGGTTAAGGGATTATTGGGGTTGATTACGCTTATATAGCGGCCTTATGACTTATGTGGTTTCAATACTGTTTTTTACGTAAATTGTTTCTAGAGTTGATTCGTATTATTTGCAGAATATCATTAAATGTCAATGTTACTAAAATGACTATTGTGAATCACCCGTTTGTATTGAATCAACAAAAAAGATATTTTTACGTAAAATGCATTTCTCACGTTAAGCATTTCTCATTTGATCCTGATTCCTACGTGTATCCAACCTTATTTTTCCTACATTAGTGCTTTATAATAATGTTTATTGTATATGTCATTAGGGACCAGTTAATTCGTTTTTAATGATCATAATATATCTTTAATGATACATACGATAGACATTGTTCAAAGTTCGTATGTATAATAGGTAGACAAAAAGTTGGATAGACACAACAGAATATAATGGCTAGTTGGATACGTTTAGAAATGATTATCTCTAAAACGATAATAATAGTGACAATAAGTAAAACAAATAAGCAGGTCTAAAGGCGGGAAATTTATATTGAGAATAGAGGATACGGATTTGGAGAGATCAACCAAGGAATCTGAGGAAGCTGTGTTGAGGGATCTTTCTTGGCTGGGGTTAACTTGGGATGAGGGCCCGGGTGCTGGTGGTGAGTATGGCCCGTATCGCCAGTCCGAAAGGAATGACTTGTATAAACAGTATGCTAACAAGCTTCTGAACTCCGGTCAAGTCTATCGTTGCTTCTGCTCTAATCAGGTAATTCGATCTTGTGTATCTCCAACCTTTTGCATTTACAGTATTATTTAGTACTAGTGGTAAACAAGTAGAGAAATAAATGAAGGAATTGTTTAATTTGAGCATCCAGACTACTAGCGGCACAATAACCTACCCAATCCCGCCGGAGCGGGGCATGGGGAGATGGAATGTAGACAGATACTACCCCTACCCCCAGGATAAACCCGGAAGTAGAGAGACTAGCGGCACAGCACAACCTCAATAATACCTACCAGTAAATAGATAAGCCTATAAGTTAAACTGTATGCCCAACAGATATAAACATATGATGCTCATGTGATTCAAATGACGTTAAAGCCTTAAAATTTACCATTAACTATCTGTTACCTACCATTTTCACATAGTTCATTTTGTTCATACTATCTTCTAAAAGAGTTGAGCGCTCCCCTGTGTTCCCAGATCAGAAATAGATAAATATGCAGTCATCCACAGACACCACTTGCTTACTTATATTTTTATTTGTGTGTGTGTGTGTGTGTGTGTGTGTGTTTTGAAACAATTATCATGTTCAGTTATACCATTTCACTCACCACAATAATGTAGTGTAAAATAGCCACCTTTGTAGCACTCTTTCGTGATCTTGTTGCTGAATCATCAATGTAATAATCCCAAAGCAGCCACCTGTTCAACCGAATTATCAAAATTTAAACTATGAACAGTGTGGCGGACAGTGAATATCGTGGGTAGGGACAAACGTAGTTGCACACATAAACCCCTGTATCAATTTTTTAAACATATGTCTTCATATAAAGGAACAAAGATGCTTAACTTATCAATAATCATTACGACCCCTGATACAGTGATCCAGTTAGAGCCAGCGAGTTTTAAAAACAGTAAAATAAGTATCTTTTAATGTTTGGTCTAACAAATTACAAAGTCCCATATCATCTGTGTGTAGAAGCATTTGGTTTCTACATGGCTGACCAAGCTTTCATTATAGGGTCAGTATGTGGTGGATGGAAACGTGGAACACGACACTGAAAGGCATCAGAAACACAATGCAGCGTTGCTACTGTGTTCTACCCATTGCCCTTCTATGTCAGGCTCAGAGCATGAGTGTTGATGCTCATGCAGTAATCAGATGTGCGACATCCTACACTTCAAGAGGAGTTGGATAGCATAGGGAGGTCATAAGGTCCACATCTTCAATCTCAAGATGCCGGGATGAGGCTAACCGGTAACTATATTGCACGAGGCACAAAACAAGTTATATCACAGCGAACAGAGAACAAAATGAATGATAAGGGAAGCTGTTGGTGCAAAGACCCCCTTATTTTCTGGATCATGGTTATAATTACATTTACACCAATGATATTCTGATGTAAGTTGTAAAATATTCGTTTCACAATAACATCGCCAAATATTATTTGCATTTGATTGTAGTTTACTAAAAAGCATAATGTTTATGGAACTGGTTTTTCCTTATAAGTGTAAGTCTTTAAAAATTTACTCACATTTGTCGCACAGGAGTCAGGACTTCACAAGTCAGTTGCAATCAAGCATTGCTTTTGGCCATGAAGATGGAGTAACTTAAATATGATATTTGAATATGCTTATGGGTCTTAAAATGGATTTTTCTAGGTCTATTCTACTTCTGTAGAAAGGCTACAATTCTGATTAAATAAACAAATGTCCTTAATGTGCAATCATGCATGTTGAGAGTGTTTCTTCAGATTTCATGCATTTGCATTCTGTTGGAAAGCTGCACTGGTGATGATGAATTTTGAGCTCCAGGAGCTGCTATAGTCTTGAATAACAAAAAGATGCGACTGATGTCATGTTTGAAAAATGCTGGAGTCTGAAGGAAGGTGAGATCCTTTTTGCACCATTTCCTACTCCAGTAATATACCCCCCACCCCATCACTAAAGTAACTCTTATGTCTGGGTAAAACCTGTAAAATTTTATTGTAAATGTGCCAATACACAGTGTTTTACAAGTGTGAGCATGCATTCCATGTTATTTAAAATTACAGTTCCTCGATGCTTATGAGCTCACCATTCATTGAATCAAGTCAATTTCAGGCTCTTTAAGCAACAAACAGAGTTATGCAATTCTCACAAAAACAAATCTCAAATGCAGCCATCTCTTTACAGCTCATCTCTGATAGCTTCGTCTTTTTTAGTGTCTTCAAAAGATGCAAAATCTTTGATTATTGACACATACACATCAATCCCTTTCAAGTACTCTTCCTTGTTCAAGAACTACAACAAAAACACAACTCCATAAGCTAAAATGCCTGAACCCTAAAATTGTTATTAAAGCATATTTATAGCCAATACAAAAAAGGATATTCACAACAGTAGTTAACCAGATGAATAGGATCCAACAGAGGTGACGCTTTTAACCCAATTACTAAAATATGGGTTGATACAATGTGTCATGTGGGTAGAATATAAATATTCAACAAAAATAAGGATATGGGTCAATCAGGTCAAAATTCACCTATGGTATACAACTAAATCTCTAAATTTTAAAGATCAATCTATTTGAAATAGGATATAGCAATTTTATCCAACACAAATAGGATCTGTACCAGTATTACCCGTTTTGACCCTCAAACGTGAACCACCCTTTGGTAACCTCTAGGGTGCAGCTAAAGTACTTTACCAAACGATGAGATCCAAGATTAGAGCATAGTAAAAGATGGTCACGTACCTCATTATGGTCGTGAAGAAGGATAGGAGTGTTTGCCATTGGAGAGAAGCCAATTGCAGGCACACCCTTCAATCTGAAGTAACGAGCATCAGTTGAAGCAGGAAAGATCTCTGGTTTTCCAAATTTCCCATCAGCCTTATGTATAGCTCCCTCAATGAGAGACCACCAAGGATTTGAACTGTCATGGGCCGTCAAAATTGGCTTTCCATTCTCGTCATATACAGAAACCTTCTGCTTATACTGTGCATGCAAATAAACAGTTAAAACAATGTCTGTTGACAAACTCGGACACATCAGAGCAAAGCAGGTCAAGTCCCAAAGAATGCATACAATATAAAGCAATATACACGAGAATAAACTGCATAAAAGATAGATAGTTAACCCCCAACCCACCCACACAAAAAAAGAACCTAAAGATGCCCATTTCATCAGCGGCATGCTATACATAACAGTCAGTCTCAGATGGTAAAAAGACAAAAAGAGAAACCCAGGATATATAAATCGATCAGAATATTTGCTTCAGTACACATTACTATTTGGAGTCAGAATATTTTATAACATTGTTCAAGATAAATTATCATCCACATTTAGCATATAATTTTTAAAAGTAGTTTACTTTTAAAAGTTGCGCATCTGTGTCTTCAGCTGATAATATTGCCTTTTTGACTTTTTCTTATTTAAAAATTGCATTTTGTGGGTATTTATAGAGAACTTTCTTTTTACAACAGGGGAAATAGCCCCTGCAACATTGTCAAAATGTGGTTTGCATAGAAATAAAAGAAGTGAGACAAATACTTCACCTCAAATGTCATATTCCTGGAAGCTGGGGCCCATTCTTCAGCAATTCGTCTCTCCAACGAAGCTTGATCAGCAATTGGTGGGACTCGAATATCAAAACCAGCCTGCGCTTCAGATGGCTGCAGATTCATGACATAACCCTGATGGACAAAACAACAATGTTGATCATATTCCTACATACCTCTTCAATGACAACAAAGACAGGTAGCAATTACACTGAAAACCTGACCCTTTGTGAGCTTCTTCATGTAATAAAGAGTACAAAAAAATACATTTGACATGTAATATTTTGATAAAATAGCTTGATTTTTTGTGATTCGGAGTATAGGTCAACTATCATGTTGCTAAGTCCTAAGTTTAAAGCTTGAGAGTGAAAAGGAGGCATAATCACATGTTGAGTAACATACAATGACAACAAAGAGACATAGCTAACTATGCTGAAAAGCTTGATTCTCTGTTAGCTGCTTTATACTAAAACAATGAGCTTAACACGGCATATATATATTTTTCTCTAATAGAATAAAAGCAAACTATCACATGTTAATAATAGGTAGCAAATAACATAAATACGAAACCATATAAATAAACAAACAACATACAGTGGGAGAAGGCGTTCCGGCTTTAAGAAAAACCATATTAACCGAAACAACTTCACCTTCCTTTCTCAAACCCGCCTTAACCAAATCAAACTGCGCACCCCTAAACCTCCTCACACTCTCCACACTCTTCAACAAATTCTCCATCGCCGTATTATCATACAGCTTCGCCCCATGCCCAGGGGCACCACTCGCCTTAATCACCAACCACATAGGACACCTCTCGGCGTAAAACAACCTATAAAAATCCTCAGGATTCGCCAACCCTTCATCCAACACAACTCCCACATTCATTTCCTCAAACTCCTTACTATCCGCAAACTTTTCGGCCCCATCGTGCCCCCCAATCTCCTCATCAGGAACAAAAGACAAGTAAACATTCCTTAAAGGTACAAAGTTTGCATCTTTAAGCTTCTTGATAGCTTCAAGATACTGCAAGCCAACACATTTCATATCCTGGGACCCTCTTGCGTAAATATTGGAATCTTGATCAATGGAGGCTTGGAAAGGAGGGTGGGCCCACTTGTGGGGTTCAACTGGGACAACGTCTGTGTGGGAGTTGAGGAGGATGGAGGGTAGAGATGGGTTTGAGCCTGCCCATTTGAGTAATACTAAAGGCTTGTTTTTTATGTATTCGATGGTTTGGTGTTCAAGTGAGAGGGTTTTGGCTATGGAGAGAATGAAGGTGGCTGCTTGGTGGTAGTTGGGTGATGGGTGTGATGTGTCTATTTGTAGGTATTCTTGGAATCTTGATATTATTGCTTCTGATGATGATGATGATTCATGGGCTGATGATGAAGAGAGTGAGAGTACGATGAAGAACAAGTGGAAAAAGAATCTGATGGAGGTTGAAGATGTCATATTGATTGATTGGTGGTATGATGCCATTTGGCTTCTATATATACATGACTAAGTTTCGGGTTTGACCCATTTTTGATGAATCTTTACTTGGCCAAAAGAGCCCAAAATACATGTTCTTCCTTTTTGTTATTTCACATTCACACTGCTTAAACCAAAGAACGGTTGCGTCTCAAAATTATTGTCAGTGAGAGAGAAATGATAAAGTTTAATAAAAATTAAACCACTTTAAATCTCAACCACTCAAAGAGAATATTCTCTTAATATATACTTTAGTTTTTACTTAAAAAAGAAAGTGGACAATTATTTTGAGACAACCTAAAAAGAAAATGTGAACAATAATTTTAAAACGGAGGGAATATATGATTATCATATTCATAAAATGACAATCATATCTGATAGAAATGTTTTGTTATTATGTCTAAGAATCAAACTTAATTAATAACCATAGACTGAGGCTCCGTTTGGTTTCGCGAAATATTTTTGATGAAATTGGAATCTATCTATAAAATTGGAATGTGAAGAAATTGGAATGTTAAGCAATTGAAATGTTACAGATTTGAAATCTGAAAAAATGAAATTTGCAAATATTAACGTGTGTTTGGTTGGAAGAAAATAAAATAGGGAAAAACAAATTTAATTTAAATATATTAAAATTTTATTTTAAATTAAATTGATAAACTGAATAATAATAATAATAATAATAATAATAATAATAATAATAATAATAATAATAATAATAATAATAATAATAATAATAATAATAATAATAATAATAATAATAATAATAATAATTGATTTTTGATGATAAATATAATGAATTTCATGGAATTATAAACATTCTTCACATTTTGCTATGGAATGTTTAATTTGATAAAAATGAGATTCTGAAGGGTATCATTTTATTTCATTTGTCAACCAAACACGTTAAAGATTTTGATTATTTTTAATTTATTTTTTTTTTATTATTTTTTTTTGAACAAAACACGTTAAGGAATGGAACTAATATTCTGAATTACTTGAATCTGTCAACCAAACACATTATAGAACAGAATCAGATTCCAATTCCATCAGCATCCTGAAGATTCCACGAACCAAACGGGGCCTGATAGTAAAAGGAGGAGACTCCTTTCATTTTCAATCCTGTGAGGCCAACTTGATTTTTTTTTTCACTATAAAATTAACTCTCTTCCATAATTTCATTTTTGTTTTACACATTATGACTTTGAATTTTATTTTTTTTAAATTCAAAAATAATATTAAAATAGTAAAGCAATGTATATACCTAATTGTAAATCAAATAATGTCCATGAAATTGTCTTATCTTTCTCGATTCAACTACACTATCATATCTATACCTACAGTGATTCTTCTGGTTTGGGGTAAGGGAATGAAGAAATGACTTATTCTCAATAAAGTTGTTTGGCTTATGGATTTGATTTCTAAAAGTGAGTATGAAACCTACAAAAGTAAGCATGTTTTATACTTTTCATTGGTGGTGGGTTCATAACCTCATTCTCGTACCTATAGCAATAGTGATTCCTTAATACAAACCAAATGCCCCCTTAAGCTTTATAGTTTTAGACCGTGTGCAACAATGCCCATATTCACTATTGTCATCTCAATTTCACGTTAATGTTTCACTTCTTTTACCAATCAACCAACAAATAGTTGTAGTAGTGACACACAAACCACCAAACCAACCAGACAAACATACTCGACTTAAATATAAACATACCTCACAAACACTTTCTCTCACACACACAAAAACTAAAAATGATTCGGTCATCCAAATGACAAAATGTTGCACAAATTTAGTTTGTAAATGATTATTGTTAGTTTCTAACTCTTAAAGTTATTGCATGAAATCATATTGTTAATGGTGTAAAAATAATAATCAAAGTGAAACAGTTCGAGAATTGCTTCAAAATAGGACACTTTGACAAGATCTTAGACGAGAACGGGGCGTGTTTGGGGAAGCATCGCCCTATCGAGGCACCCTAATTAGATTTCGAATGAGAGTTAGGGCGGGTTTGACAAAGATTTTTGTAATCGGGTTTGAGGATGAGGATGATCGCCCCCACTCAAATCCGCCAGGTTACGATTTCTACCTCTATTGGGCTGGTCCCTTCCCCATAAGGCTTCACTGTCGAGGCATAAACGACCTTATGTTGTGTTCTCGATTATCACTTAAGGAAGTAAAGTAAAAAAAATAAAGAAAATACAAAATTGTATTTTCGAGATCACCTAAAAAAAATGAAAATGAAAAAAAGTTGAAAAACAAAAGTGAGTCAAAGAAATCCATTTTTTTGTTACTAGACGAGTACCCGTGCATAGCAACGAGATTTTATAGCGACAAATAGTTTATTCATAAAAAAAATTTATAGGTTATGAATGAAAAATAATTAAAGTTTGAAGATTTGGGAATTAAACATAATGTTTTAAAACCCGGTTTGACCCGGGTGGTTCAACCGGTTGAACCGTTCCGGTCGAAAATTTGGTCGATTTAAACCGAGTCAACTTGCTAGGTTGGGTCGAAAATGAGTCAAATTAAACCGGTTCAACCCGTCGGGTTTGAAGCGTCCCGAGTCAACCCGGTTTATGATTTGTATTAATTGGTTGTATTTAATTTGGTATATATGTTTTTAATTAGTTGTACAATGTGAATAAATCATTGTACTTTTAAGTAATGGGGTGTTTTAATAAGAGTATTAATTACATTTCATAATTTCCTTTAATAAGATTTTTCAAGATTTCACATTACTTGACTTTTCAATTTTTCACTTTTCAAGATTGACCATTTTTCCTTATATATAGTATAGATATAGATAAGGATAGATTTTGCTATCTTATTCATCTTCTCCTTTTATTTGAAGGTATATTGGTCAAAAATCTATAGATGATGAAAATGGCGACTCTCGCCGGAATCGGAATGAACATCAGCGGCGGCACACGGGCGGCCGTCCCACCACACTCATCATCATCATCATCTTTCATACTCCGTCGTAGCCACTCTTATTCATCACAAACCCATCGCCGTCGCAACACCTTCATCAGCATCTCAGAAAATGTCCCAAAACAATCAAGAACAAGAAAATGTTTCTCCTCAATCTCTGCTTCTTCTTCTGACCAACAACAACAGCAACAAGTACGTGTCCGGTTCGCTCCATCTCCTACCGGTAATCTCCACGTCGGTGGGGCCCGCACTGCTCTCTTTNGGGGGGGGTTGAGTATAGCAGCCTTATGAGTTATGTGGTTTTAATACGGTTTTTTTACGTAAATTGTTTCTAGAGCTGATTAGAAACAAATTCTTGACTCGAAGTTTTGAGAATGTAACCGTTGATTCGTATTATTTGCAACGGATCATATAAATGTCAAAGTTGCTAAAATGACTATTGTGAATCACCCGTTTGTATTGAATCAACAAAAAAGATATTTTTACGTATAGAAACGATATGTATCAATGC
Organism: Artemisia annua; assembly: GCA_014162995.1. Lineage (NCBI taxonomy): Eukaryota > Viridiplantae > Streptophyta > Magnoliopsida > Asterales > Asteraceae > Artemisia > Artemisia annua. Next base: position 20,495 of record LBNU01025145.1, on the reverse strand, counting down.
TACTAAGTGCATTTCTCACGTTAAGAATTTCTCATTTGATCCTGATTCCTAACCACTTTGTGTGTATCTAACTTTATTTTTCTTGCATACGTGCTTTATAATAATGTTTATTGTATATGTCATTAGGGATCTTTTATGACGTGGCATAACTTAATTTGTTATTAATAATCATAGTATATCTCTAATGATACATATGATAGACATTATTCAAAGTTCGTATGTGTAATAGGAAAACAAAAAGTTGGTTGGGTACATTTAGAAATGATTATCCCTAAAGTGATAATAATAATGACGATAAGTAAAACAAATAAGCAGGTCTAAAGGCGGGAAATTTATATTAAGAATAGAGGATACGGATTTGGAGAGATCAACCAAGGAATCTGAGGAAGCTGTGTTGAGGGATCTTTCTTGGCTGGGGTTAACATGGGATGAGGGCCCGGGTGCTGGTGGTGAGTATGGCCCGTATCGCCAGTCCGAAAGGAATGACTTGTATAAACAGTATGCTAACAAGCTTCTGAACTCCGGTCAAGTCTATCGTTGCTTCTGCTCTAATCAGGTAATTCGATCTTGTGTATCTCCAACCTTTTGCATTTACAGTATTATTTAGCATTAATGGTAAACAAGTAGAGAAATAAATTAAGGAATTGTTTAATTTGAGCATCCAGACTACATACCCAATCCCGCCGGAGCAGGGCATGGGGAGGTGGAATGTAGACAGATACTACCCCTACCCCAGGATAAACCCGGAAGTAGAGAGACTAGCGGCACAGCACAACCTCAATAATACCTAGTTACCTACCAGTAAATAGATAAGCCTATAAGTTAAACTGTATGCCCAACAGATATAAACATATGATGCTCATTTGATTCAAATGACGTTAAAGCCTTAAAATTTACCATTAACTATCTGTTACCTACCATTTTCACATAGTTCATTTTGTTCATACTATCTTCCAAAAGAGTTAAGCGCTCCCCTGTGTTCCCAGATCAGAAATAGATAAATATGCAGTCATCCACAGACATCACTTGCTTACTTATATTTTCATTTTGTGTGTGTGTGTGTGTGTGTGTGTTTTGAAACAATTAATATGTTCAGTGTTATCCCATTTCACTCACCACAATAATGTAGTGTAAAAGAGCCACCTTTGTAGTACTATTTCGTTATCTTGTTGCTGAATCATCATTGTAATAATCCCAAAGCAGTCACCTGTTCAACCGAATTATCAAAATTTAAACTATGAACAGTGTGGTGGAGAGTGAATATCGTGGGTAGGGACAAACGTAGTTGCACACATAAACACCTGCATCAATTTTTTAAACATATGTCTTCATATAAAAGTAGTTTGTCTGCTACAAATAAGACCCTTGGACGTATTAGCATATTTAAGATCATCGATGACCTACCCATGAGTAATAAACTAGCACCTACCTCGTGCATCAGTTCCAGCAACAGATCTCAGCTTGGATCATGTGGTAGCGCTTTCCCCAGTTTCCCTTTTTTCCATATAGTATCTGAGGCATAACACGAAAAAGGTGAAATAGAACCACTTGAACGAAAGAATGAATGACCTCTAACAACTTCCATGTTACAGATATTCATACTGCATAACTCTATTCTTATTTTGCAACAATTCGATGTAAATAACAAGCAAAGAGTAGCCTGGAATCACGTCGTCACTCCAATGTTGCACATTCTGCTCCTGTTGTCCCCTAATCTGATTTATCTATTGGATGACCTTATGTTCTTATTTAGATCATGATCATAGCATGTAACAGCAGAGGTAATGCGATCAGCAAAGAGCAGACCACTCTTTGCAACCCAGTTAGCATATACCTTAAACTATTCACATGTCCCTTGGTGTTATCTTATTTTAGAATGGTGTATCTTTTTTCCTCCTATTTTTCCTTCATGGTCAACGGCTTCATCTCAGAACCATATCTTAATGACATGTCATGGTGTTGCACATGCATACATGGTTTTTTGTTTTACTCTCAAACTTGTCTTTACGATTTCTACTTTCTAGGTGCATTTAGACTCTTCCACTTATCAAAAGGTGATAACACCCTTTTGGATGATATGTTAAATCCTGTAAAATCTTTAGGAACTCGAGCAAATGAAGGAGATCGCAAAGGAAAAACAGCTTCCACCTGTATATACTGGAAAGTGGGCCACTGCTACAGAAGAGGAAGTTCAAGAAGAGTTAGCAAAGGGTACCCCATTTACTTACAGGTTCCGAGTGCCAAAAGAAGGGAGTTTGAAAATCAACGACTTGATTAGAGGAGAGGTAACAATTATGCAGCTTACTTCTTTGAAGGCTGTACCATTATTGTTATCCTTCATGTAGTTTAGCTGTTAATATGTTTGATAATTCTGTGTAGGTTAGCTGGAATCTAGACACACTTGGGGATTTTGTAGTTATGAGAAGTAATGGACAACCAGTTTACAATTTTTGTGTCACTGTTGATGATGCTACTATGGCCATTACACATGTTATAAGGTACTTTAAAGACCATGTAGTATGAAACTGCTGTTTTTNATGCCCAACAGATATAAACATATGATGCTCATGTGATTCAAATGACGTTAAAGCCTTAAAATTTACCATTAACTATCTGTTACCTACCATTTTCACATAGTTCATTTTGTTCATACTATCTTCTAAAAGAGTTGAGCGCTCCCCTGTGTTCCCAGATCAGAAATAGATAAATATGCAGTCATCCACAGACACCACTTGCTTACTTATATTTTTATTTGTGTGTGTGTGTGTGTGTGTGTGTGTGTTTTGAAACAATTATCATGTTCAGTTATACCATTTCACTCACCACAATAATGTAGTGTAAAATAGCCACCTTTGTAGCACTCTTTCGTGATCTTGTTGCTGAATCATCAATGTAATAATCCCAAAGCAGCCACCTGTTCAACCGAATTATCAAAATTTAAACTATGAACAGTGTGGCGGACAGTGAATATCGTGGGTAGGGACAAACGTAGTTGCACACATAAACCCCTGTATCAATTTTTTAAACATATGTCTTCATATAAAGGTAGTTTGTCTGCTACAAATAAGACCCTTGGACGTATTAGCATATTTAAGATCATCGATGACCTACCCATGAGTAATATAAACTAGCACCTACCTCGTGCATCAGTTCCAGCAACAGATCTCGGCTTGGATCATGTGGTAGCACTTTCCCCAGTTTCCCTTTTTTCCATATAGTATCTGAGGCATAACATGAAAAAGGTGAAATCGAACCACTAGAACGAAATAACGAATGACCTCTAACAACTTCCATGTTACAGATATTCGTACTGCATAACTCTATTCTTATTTTGCGACAATGCAATGTAAATAACAAGCGAAGAGTAGCCTGGAATCACGTCGTCACTCCAATGTTGCACATTCTGCTCCTGTTGTCCCCTAATCTGATTTATCTATTGGATGACCTTATGTTCTTATTTAGATCATGATCATAGCATGTAACAGCAGAGGTAATGCGATCAGCAAAGAGCAGACCACTCTTTGCAACCCAGTTAGCATATACCTTAAACTATTCACATGTCCCTTGGTGTTATCTTATTTTAGAATGGTGTATCTTTTTTCCTCCTATTTTTCCTTCATGGTCAACGGCTTCATCTCAGAACCATATCTTAATGACATGTCATGGTGTTGCACATGCATACATGGTTTTTTGTTTTACTCTCAAACTTGTCTTTACGATTTCTACTTTCTAGGTGCATTTAGACTCTTCCACTTATCAAAAGATGATAACACCCTTTTGGATGATATGTTAAATCCTGTAAAATCTTTAGGAACTCGAGCAAATGAAGGAGATCGCAAAGGAAAAACAGCTTCCACCTGTGTATACTGGAAAGTGGGCCACTGCTACAGAAGAGGAAGTTCAAGAAGAGTTAGAAAAGGGTACCCCATTTACTTACAGGTTCCGAGTGCCAAAAGAAGGGAGTTTGAAAATCAACGACTTGATTAGAGGAGAGGTAACAATTATGCAGCTTACGTCTTTGAAAGCTGTACCATTATTGTTATCCTTCATGTAGTTAGCTGTTAATATGTTTGATAATACTGTGTAGGTTAGCTGGAATCTAGACACACTCGGGGATTTTGTAGTTATGAGAAGTAACGGACAACCAGTTTACAATTTTTGTGTCACTGTTGATGATGCTACTATGGCCATTACACATGTTATAAGGTACTTTAAAGACCATGTAGTATGAAACTGCTGTTTTTAACAGCTGTAGGCTTCATTGAATCATAACCATTATAAACTCATATTATGACATTTGTTGAACACTTTGGCTACAGGGCTGAAGAGCACTTACCTAATACACTAAGGCAAGCGTTGATATATAAGGTAGTTTGTCTACTTCTGTTATTAGAGGTGGCAAAATGGGTGGTTAGTTTACAGGTCAAAACAGGTTTCAGTTAAAACAGCTTTTTTACTTTTGTTCAGATCAATATGGGTCGGGTTGGGTTTACAAAAACTAGTGTCTAAAAATATGCCCTATCATTTTATTTTTTCAAAAGATATGTGTGAATAGCTTAATATAATTACAAACATTATATAATTTCAATAATAATCTGAAGATTTTGGATAAAACATCGTATGGATTAAAAGTACACTTTGGATGACTTTTGACTCGTTTGATCTGCGACCCATGTGACCTTTTTTTTTTCTTTTCCCCTTTCTAGTTATTTTTTTTGACTCGTTAGGGATTAGACATAACTCGAAGTGACACATTCACAAGTGAATCAGTTGAAACTGTCACCTCTAACTTTCATTTGTCAACATACTTACTCCTGGAGGTAGTATCATTCTCTTATTGTTTGTTATTTTTTCACAGGCGCTGGGGTTCCCGATGCCTTCTTTTGCACACGTTTCATTGATTCTTGCCCCTGATCGGAGCAAACTGTCAAAACGACATGGTGCTACTTCAGTAGGACAGGTAGCTGACAATCTTGATTTCAGTTTTGCTATATATTAGTATTTGATATTGTAGATCATCCGAGTTTTTAAGACCGAGTGCCATCTTTTCATAGATGTTGCGTTCTTGGAACCAGGGGACAACCATCTTTGTTATACATACTCTTATTGCTTTTTAATACTTATTTACTTTTGACCTTGAAGTATAGGGAAATGGGGTTTTTGCCTCAAGCTATTGTGAATTATTTAGCATTGCTGGGTTGGAGTGATGGGACTAATGATGAGTTTTTTACCCTGGATCAACTAGGTTAGCAAGCCTAATCTGGTGTTATTATACACATAATCTGTAGCTTGTGATATCACTTGATTGGAGTTTCCCTTGATGGTCTTTATTTTTCTTGTGTTACAGTTGAAAAGTTCTCAATTGACCGCGTCAACAAAAGTGGAGCCATATTTGATTCAACCAAATTGAGGTAACAAATGCCTATTTTTTACTAATACATAATATATCGTTTTACCAACCACCAAGGTGGCCTAGTGGTTAAGCACACTAATGTCCTCATAAGAGGTCTCAAGCTCACTCACTAGGTACACTTCTTGGGGGTGGCCAGGAAAGGGGTCAGAAACGGTCACGGAGATAACCCGGTTGGCCTGCATACATTTGAGTCAAAGAATCCCCCTCCCAGGGTTATCTAAACAGGGCAAAAACCTCATCCGTTTTCCCGTCTACATAGTATCATTTTAGATGATCTTGGTATAATCAAGTGACTATTGTTATAGCACTAGTTTCGTTATCTTTTCATCATATGATGTTGATTTATTCAGTTGGTTTTGTAATCTTTTCAAAAAGTGTCATCTTTTTAATATTCTTGGCTATTGCATTTTTAAAAAACATTAGGTGGATGAATGGCCTGCATTTGAAAGCTCTTCCCACAGAAGAGTTGATAAAGACCATCGGTGAGCAATGGAGGAGCGCCGGCATCCTCAATGAATCCGAAGGGCTTTTTATAGAAGTAAGAGTTCTGTTCCAAATATTCTCTTTATTCGGCTATGCAATGGAGATTGTCAATTTCGATTCCTGCTAACTAGTGTCTTAACATTATTCAGCTATCCAGTGAAAGCGTATTTAATTCTAGAATTCAGATTTTATTGTAACAATGAATCTGTAATCATAACTCAAACATTAAGAATGTATTAAAACATGAAAAGAATTGTTTGCTGGTCAACCCTATCTGGTCCGGACTGGTTTTACACGCACTAAATAAAGCCTGTTTCAGCCCGCACCCATTTTACACATGCCCCCTATCCACCCGTCCCACCCGTCCATGTTGGCACCTCTAACAAAGGAATGTGAGGAATCCACTTCTGTGGATCACCTTGTCCAGTTACCAACTACCTCCACCATAAACAAACGGTATAACACTAGTTTTATTTAGCCGAACCTCTGTGGTTCACTCGATGAGCTGCCATGAAGGTGGTAGTTCGAGGGTGCAGCACCTCTGTTGGGGTTTCTAAATGCGTTTTCCACCTCTCTCTATATACCTCTCTTATGTAGACATAAACCTGTACCTCATATTCCATAATAAAATATCCTTTGTAGTCCGGCGGTCTGGCCGTGGTACATAGCACAATTACTCAGATCGTGTGAACTACGTTATATTCTGGTGACAATTGTTTGTGTATTTATTGGATCGTTTCTCGTAAAATTGTCTAGAACTGGTGATCAAGTATAAGTGCAACTTACTAATGACAGTTTTCCTGTCTTCTATATACTACATGTGCTGTCTTATGTGTTTTTGCAATCATTTCATGTATGCAGGATGCTTACAAGCTCCTGGAAGGTGGTATGAATGTGATAACAGATGCGGAAAAACTAATGTCAGACTTGCTATCTTATCCATTTCACGATACACTATCAAGGTTACTTGCTGAACTTTCTGTGCATTTGGCTTTTAAAGCTGATATACGAATGTCTTGAGTGTTCAGATTCTTGTGTGACAAATATGTTTTTCATGGAAATTATATGACATTGGCAGTTCTGAAGGTAGAGGAATCTTAGAAGATGGCCTTCCTGCGGTTGCAGAGAGTCTGTTAGCTGCATATGATAGTGGTGAGCTTTTAGCTGCACTTGAAGAAGGAAAGTCTGGTTGGCAAAAGTGGGTAAAAGCCTTCGGCAAATCATTAAAACGCAAGGTTAGATTATAGCAGAAAGTTGTATGCATTAAAACTAATCTCCACTCGATTTTATGCAACCAATCAAATCAGCAAAATATGTTTTGGTATTATTTTTTGTTGTTATCAAGGCCAGATTATTTTACGTTTTCCCAAAATTCATAAGTTAGTGTCGGCTTTTAATTGCCAACTAGTACTTATTTAATACNATGACTAGTGATTGGCAAGACTAAATGTATGCCCTAACTTGTGCCTGAACCTACATGTTCATAGTTGATTGGTTTGTGAAAAAGTGGGCCCATGTTTAGCACCAATAGATGATTTACTTGTAGTTTTAGGCATAAGTTTTGGTACAATTTTTTTAGGCATAAGTTTAGGTACAAGTATAGTCATGCTAATCATTTCTCTTAATATTATATGACTGGCAGGGAAAATCTCTGTTCATGCCCCTACGAGTTTTGCTGACAGGAAAACTTCATGGCCCTGACATGGGAGAGAGCATAGTATTGATCTACAGAGCTGGGACTAGTGGCATTGTGGCCCCTGAAGTTGGGTTTGTTACATTGGAACAGCGACTCAAGTCATTAAGAGAAGTTAACTGGGAAGCATTTAGCCAGGCGGAGACTGCTACCGTTGCTGCTCACTGAGATAAGACCTGTCTTTCTGAAATATATGGCGTTTGTGTCTTATTTTTTGGGGAGATGGTGGTTTGTGTAGACCATTTAATCAAAGTAATTAAGATTTTGTAGATTATAGTCGTCATTCGTTAGCTCACATAGTATATCAAGTGCATTGGATTTTGTTAAAAAACAATGAGTTGGATTATTTTGGACAGTGCATCACGGAGTATTTTCTTTCATTGGGATGGAAGGCAAAGAGTATTTGGTTACTCCGCTTCACTTGTAAACCTCGTCTTCTTCATCTACTTGCACTTTGTGAATCCTGTCAAATATAATATACACAACCAACATGAATGTTTATGCCCACATTCTCTAATATTTATGCTGCGATTTTTAACAGCAAATATTGGTGTCTTCTTTTACAAGGATTATATAGTTGGGGGGTGTTTGGGATCGCTTATTAAAAATAGATTGTGCGTTTTGGTCATTTGACAATTGCTTCTTTAAAATCACGTTTTCGAAAAGAAGCTCCTTTAAAGCCATGTTTTGGAGCCTTCAAAACGCTTAAAATCACTTTTTTGCTTTTGCTATATCCAAACACAAGTTTTATATTATCTGAGATTTGAAATATTATACGAGATTTGAAAACGCAATAAGAAATGCTAAACACCTCCTTAGTGTTGTATGATACTACTATAAGTCATTTCACTATGTACATGGGTAGTGTATATCATACTTGATATTGATATAATAAATCTATAATGATGTGACAAGAGAAAAATAGATAAATCAAATAGAAATTTGATTTTGGAATAAACTGGACTGTTATCGATCACATTTGTTGCGAGATTGTACAACTTTTAGCAAGAACTACCGTCGTGGTGTGCGTGAAGTGTGAGCGAGGGGTTGGTCACACGTGATAGCAATTACGAGGCTCTCAGTCCTTTCACGCATGAGGCACTCATTTTTCTGTCTGTCAAATGGTGAGGTGTCTCACCATGATATATAAGTGTTAGGAACAAAAGATAAAGAAAAGTATATTCAAAGTTTTAATTATGCTATCTTACTTATAAATAATTTAATATTTTTTTAATTTTATTTATAATGATAAAACTATGTTTATTTAATTGTTCCATATATTATTAATACTATTATTTAACAACAAATTTTATCAGGGATGAGATTGTCTAACAAGTGCCTTAAGATTCATTAATTTATCTCGAACTTTCCTTTTAAATTGAAAATTGCATTTAATACACATTAATCGATCTTATAATTTACCTTAATTAGTTCATAGTTTGTAATTAATAGACGTAAAGTTTCCTTATTTTAATCACTTGAAGTAGTGCTTTGAAGGCACTCGTTAGACAAACCCAAAACAAATTTAAATAAAACATCATTTAAACCAAAATGATACCAATGTCAACTAAAGACTATGGGTAGAGTGTAAACGAGTCGACAACTCAAGTTTGACTCGATTATTAAATTTGTTATTTGTTAAATTTCTAAATTAATTAAAATTATTTAAACAAGAATATTACATTTTAGATTATTCTTTTGTATTAAAAAAAAATAGTTTTTGAACTTAATTAAAATTTTATGAACACATCAGAATATAGTGTTATTACAATTTAACTCTTAAAATTTATTAATTACCTTTTTCGTTAACTTTTATTTATACAACTTAGACTCTTGTTGGTCCAAAATCTTCGAGTAAACTATGATACATGATGAACAATAAGAACAAGATTACTCAATATCCACTTACAAACTAATAATACAATTTGTACTTTTCAACTTTTATAAATCTTGTTAGAAATGGATCAAAGATTTACAAGGGATAGTTGCGGAACACTATCCCCATTGAATGACAAATGAAACTCTCATGAATCAAAGCTATGCTTATGATTCAATGAGAGGAGAATTCTATCACTATAATACCGTGTGTTATTTTTTGTGTTTAATATCTCTCGCGTATCTCTATTAAAAGCATTTACATACTTAGGGAAAATACAAAAGGTAACAATGTAACATGCGATGGTTGGTGATGGTTGTTGACACCTGTCATGCATTTAGTGGGTAAAGTACATCTATCAATAAATGCTTCAATTTCTTGGAAAAACAACATCCATACTTTAGGAATAGTGTTGTCCACTTTTATACCCACTCTTGTACTTTGTCTCACTTTCTTGCATTTTGCTTTTAGAAAGTTCTCACCCATATACCTGCTTGTTTCTTCAAAGAGAAGTGTTTAAAGTTCGTGAGACATTTGTTAGATCTCAAGACTCTGGTGTTGCTCAGGTACTTTAAGTGTTTCTTCAGCAGGTCTTCGACATCCTTAAGCTGTTTATAGTACTCTCTGAGTGAACTTGCTCACTCAACGAGTGACTTAAACTATTATATGTTCAAATACCTGTGATGGAAACTTGGGTCAAAGTTCGACCCAACAGATGTTTTCATGTTTTTTTCTTTCAAATCTTTGAAACAAAATAGTCATTTTTTGAATAATTCAAAATTTAACTTTGACGTTCAATTTTATTTTTTATTTTTTATTTTTTTATTTTTATTTTTTTTATATATATTTTTTTATTTTTTTTACTTCATTCAATACTGGTAATTCATGATACTCAAAAGAAATCACTTATTTATTTATTTATTATTATTTTTAATTATCATGTTCAAATAAAAATAGGTAACTAAGTTATATGTCGATTGCAAATTGCTCATGTGCATTTTAGCAATGCAAAATAAACCCATTTTTCATGCACATTTGTTATTTGTCGAGAATGTTTCCAATGATTTAGTATATCTTCAACAATGCTTCCAGTGATTTAGAATCTTTAGTGCCGATAAAAATATGTACGTACAGTTCCAAATGTATGTATACTAAACCATAACAAGTTCAAACAAAATAATACCTAGTGACATCAAATACCAAGTGATTATAGCAATAAACTTTGCACCCTACTTATTCGAATACATTAATAGTTTGATAGATTATTATTTGATATGAGATCAAGCAGCCTTTCATACATGTAAATAAATTCTGCAGTTTTTATCGTAAGATCCTTATTTTTGCATTTTATGAACCAATTTGCTTAGTTCAAAAGTTCTGAAACTCTTGATGCCAAACTTTGTTTCGTTTCTTGAGAAACACCATTCTTCCCAATTACCGGCTCCATTATCGTTGCTCCCCATTTCTCGTTCTCAAACACCACGATTGCAGCTTCAGATATGATACCATCTTTCACGAGGTTGACCTACATACAAACAAATACAGGTAAAGTTCTTTTTATAACTTTTTCGGACTATATATCATTTTATCGAGTTGAATATCTAATTCTGCATGCTAACCGTTACTGATCCTGCAGGCGACGATGTGAATAGAACAGATGCACCTGGTGCAAAGCTCTCGTCCTTTAAGGCCTCGAGAAACTTGTCAATGGTTGCCGCATCAGCATCTGTGTAGGTCCCATTTGCTTTCAGATTCCCAACCCACAATTGGGATATCGTTTGAGAGAAACTTTTGGCAGGTCCTGGTACTAACATTGAAATTTGAGTAAGTTTCTCGAAGGGTCCTGTACAAGTGCACAAAAACAATCATATTAGTGTATCGAGGTGTTAAAGATATTGTGTTTTAACCGCTTACCAGTAACAATGTCGTAGTAAAATTCGTCTGAATCCAACAACTCTGCAGGGGTTTTACCCTTCCACTTAACAGCAAGTGACTGAATAGCTTTATCCTCCAAGTACACACTAACTGCGGTAACCTTAAAGACTTTGCCTTCCTTTTCAATATATCTAGCACCTAGCTTGCACGCAATATATAGAATTGAAGCATTAACAAAACAAACACGATTTCAACGTCATTAAAATGCATAAAAAATAACTAACACCTGCGCCTGCGAGGAGCAAAGTGTTGGTTGCACTAGGAGGCTTGAACGTGGGTGGATGGAAGATGGACTCGACCTGGATACCAGTGGAGGATGCCATGATAGTACGGTTGATCGGTGATAACCTAAAACGTACTGTGCTGCAATGACTTTGATGAATACTTGTCATCCAGATTAAGCTATTAAATAAAGGGGACAAAGGGGCCGGGTCAAAGGAGATGGGCCCTAAATAACTTAACAAGTATTGAACAGACCAATGGAATCTTGTTTCTCAAAAGTCTCAAGTGTTTAATTAATCTCATGTTTGTTTAATCCTGATTAAATTATCTTTAGCTAAAAAATCAACTTTCAACAAGGGCGGCTGGCTTAAGTCTTCTAGAGGCATAAAGATAACTTTTGAGAAGTCACTTTCGATTAAGGAAAATCAGTTTGCTTAAATTTGGGCTTTGCTAATTTACTTGTTGTGGCTCAAAAGATTTATTAGGACAGTTTAGTTTTTTCATGTTCAGTAAACCTCAAGACCGTGGTTTGGAGTTTCGCTCTTTAAAATAATCTACTCGGTATAAATCGCAGTGATATGATGGTGAGAACCTATGTTAAGAAATTGCTATGCTTGTATGTTGTAAAAATGATAAAGTTGAGAAGTCTCTTTCTCCTTGGGGAAGGAAGAAAATGAGCCAAATTAAAGATTACACCATTATAATATGTATTAGTCTTGTTTGGGGTTCTATAAAATATTAACTAAATTAACACTTTGTTTTCACGATTATTATATTAATTAGGTGTATTTATTCTATGCACATTCATGATTCCATATTTTTACCAAAGTCTCTTTCTGCATTACAAAATAAATACATAAACAGGGCAGTCTGCAGTAAATAAGTTTGGAAAATAAAATGAAAAAATATTGCTATAAGTTGTTTCTAACATTATCTATAGCAATCAACATATTATTTAGCATAAATAATATGTATATAGGTAGAGAGAACAAGCAGAATGAAGAGATTGGATTGAGTTGGAGCAAGAAAGCAGCGGCTGAGGCAGAGGCGGTTGCAGCAATCTCGTGCTCGGGCCATGGGAGAGCTTTCCTTGACGGTCCGAATAGGTCCCATTTGCTTTCAGATTCCCAACCCACAATTGGGATATCGTTTGAGAGAAACTTTTGGCAGGTCCTGGTACTAACATTGAAATTTGAGTAAGTTTCTCGAAGGGTCCTGTACAAGTGCACAAAAACAATCATATTAGTGTATCGAGGTGTTAAAGATATTGTGTTTTAACCGCTTACCAGTAACAATGTCGTAGTAAAATTCGTCTGAATCCAACAACTCTGCAGGGGTTTTACCCTTCCACTTAACAGCAAGTGACTGAATAGCTTTATCCTCCAAGTACACACTAACTGCGGTAACCTTAAAGACTTTGCCTTCCTTTTCAATATATCTAGCACCTAGCTTGCACGCAATATATAAAATTGAAACATTAACAAAACAACCACGATTTCAACGTCATTAAATATGCATAAAAAATAACTAACACCTGCGCCTGCGAGGAGCAAAGTGTTGGTTGCACTAGGAGGCTTGAACGTGGGTGGATGGAAGATGGACTCGACCTGGACACCAGTGGAGGATGCCATGATAGTACGGTTGATCGGTGATAACCTAAAACGTACTGTGCTGCAATGACTTTGATGAATACTTGTCATCCAGATTTAGCTATTAAATAAAGGGGACAAAGGGGCCGGGTCAAAGGAGATGGGCCCTAAATAACTTAACAAGTATTGAACAGACCAATGGAATCTTGTTTCTCAAAAGTCTCAAGTCTTGAATTAATCTCATGTTTGTTTAATCCTGATTAAATTATCTTTAGCTAAAAAATAAACTTTCAACAAGGGCGGCTGGCTTAAGTCTTCTAGAGGCATAAAGATAACTTTTAAGAAGTCACTTTCGATTAAGGAAAATCAGTTTGCTTAAATTTGGGCTTTGCTAATGTTGGTCCCGTTTACACGGATAAACTGACTAAAGAGATAGTCTAAACGTGCACCATGCTAAGATATTGATATGAAATACTTTGAGAGATGTTTGAATAAAACGTAAAGTAAAAAGACAATAATTTTCAACGTTTAATTCTTATTAGAAATCAATCAAAGAATTATACCCAAGTGTTTGCGGAACAACACTTGGGATTGAAATGACAAGTATGGTATGACTCCTCACTAAACTCAAGCTAAGCTAGAGTGACAACTAAAGGTCCTACTGAGCTATCTCAGGGACTAGGTTGTTCTTTGGAGGAGTAAAAGTTGTTTGTGAATGTCTAAGCATTAATTGCACAAACTTGTCAACTTTTACTCCTCGTATATGTTTCCTATTTACTCAACATTGACCTTGAAAATTCAAGGTTGACCATTTTTCCTTTATAAGTAGTAGAGATATGACTTGTGATTGGCAAGACTAAATGCATGCCCTAACTTGTGCCTGAACCTACATGTTCGTAGTTGATTGGTTTGTGAAAAAGTGGGCCCATGTTTAGCACCAATAGATGATTTACATGTAGTTTTAGGCATAAGTTTAGGTACAAGTATACTCATGCTAATCATTTCTCTTAATATATGACTTGGCAGGGAAAATCTCTGTTCATGCCCCTACGGGTTTTGCTGACAGGAAAACTTCATGGTCCTGACATGGGAGAGAGCATAGTATTGATCTACAGAGCTGGGACTAGTGGCATTGTGGCCCCTGAAGTTGGGTTTGTTACATTGGAACAGCGACTCAAGTCATTAAGAGAAGTTAACTGGGAAGCATTTAGCCAGGCGGAGACTGCTACTGTTGCTGCTCCCTGAGATAAGACCTGTCTTTCTGAAATATATGGCGTTTGTGTCTTATTTTTTGGGAGATGGTGGTTTGTGTAGACCATTTAATCAAAGTAATTCAGATTTTGTAGATTATAGTCGTCATTCGTTAGCTCACATAGTATATCAAGTGCATTGGATTTTGTTCAAAAACAATGAGAGTTGGATTATTTGGACAGTGTATCACGGAGTATATTTTTTCATTGGGATGGAAGGCAAAGAGTATTTGGTTACTCCGCTTTCACTTGTAAACCTCGTCTTCTTCATCTACTTGCACTTTGCGAATCCTGTCAAATATAATATACACAACCAACATGAATGCTTTTGCTACTTTTTTGAACGGCAAATATCCTATTGTTACCACATTCTCTAATATTTATGCTGCAATTTTTAATGGCAAATATTGGTGTCTTCTTTTACCAGGACTACATAGTTGGGGGGGTGTTTGGGATCGCTTATTAAAAATAGATTGTGCGTTTTGGTCATTTGACAATTGCTTCTTTAAAATCACGTTTTCGAAAAGAAGCTCCTTCAAAACCACGTTTTGGAGCCTTCAAAGCGCTTAAAATCACTTTTCTGCTTTTGTTATATCCAAACGAAAGTTTTATATTATCTGAGATTTGAAATATTATTACGAGATTTGAAAACGCAATAAGCAATGATAAACACCTCCTTAGTGTTGTATGATACTACATTTCACTATGTACATGGGTAGTGTATATCATACTTGATATTGATATAATAAATCTATAATGATGTGACAAGAGAAAAATAGATAAATCAAATAGAAATTTGATTGTGGAATAAATTGGAATGTTATCGATCACATTTGTTGCGAGATTGTACAACTTTTAGCAAGAACCACCGTCTTGGTGTGCGTGCAGTGTGAGCGAGGGGTTGGTCACACGTGATAGCAATTACGAGGCTCTCAGTCCTTTCACACATGAGGCACTCATTTTTCGGTCGGTAAATGGTGAGGTGCCTCGCCGTTGAACATGATATATAAGTGTTAGGAACAAAAGATAAAGAAAAGTATATTCAAAGTTTTACTAACTATGCTATCTTACATTCTTACTTATAAATAATTTAATATTTTTTTATTTTATTTATAATGATAAAAATATGTTCATTTAACCGTTCTATATATTATTAATACTAGGTAGTACTTATTTAACAAAAGGCTACGG
Organism: Artemisia annua; assembly: GCA_014162995.1. NCBI lineage: Eukaryota > Viridiplantae > Streptophyta > Magnoliopsida > Asterales > Asteraceae > Artemisia > Artemisia annua. The sequence continues at coordinate 4,843 of LBNU01025145.1, read as the reverse complement.
GTAGAGTTAATTGAGTCGACAGCTCAAGTTCGACTCGATTATTAAAATTGTTACAGTATTTGTTAAATTTGTAAATTAATTAAAAATTATTTAAACAAGAATATTACATTTTAGATTATTCTTTTGTATTAAAAAAAGAGTTTTCGTACTTAATTATAAATTTTATCACCACATCAGAATATAATGTTATTTAGAGGCACTTTATTTTGCATACTCTAATTTTGGTGTATACCAAAGGACAAATCCCCACCCTCCATCTAGTTTGATCTAATGGTGGGGATTAACCTAAGATTAAATGTGAAACATAAGTCCATGTTTTTTTTTTCCTTTTTCTTTGACTTTTCTATTATTCATTTTTTTTTCTTTCTTTCTTTCCCTTTTTTTTTCTTTCTTTTCTTTTGTCTTTTTTTCACGATTTATAGTTTTTTTGTTTCTTTTTTGTTTTTTTTCTTTTTTTGTTTCTTTTTTGTTTTTTATGTTTCTTTTTTTTTTTGTATTTTTTTTCACGTTTTTTTTTTTTTTTTTTTTTTTTTTTTTTTTTTTTTTTTAAATTTTTTTT
>LBNU01025144.1:42226-61757 GCA_014162995.1 Artemisia annua | reverse complement strand
TTGTAAAGTATGTAAAAGTTCAAGTGTAAGGGGAGAACCGAGGCCCCTATGATGTATTATTTTGGATGGTAGGGCAAGAGTGTACGAAAAAAAAATCGAAAAATTAAGAAAAACGAAAAAAAATTAGAAAAAGAAAAGAGAAAAAAAAACATACGGACTACCATCCCGTTTCCTTTATGTTTATTTTAAGTTTTTGTTATTTTTGTTCTATTAGCTTAAGTCGAGTCGAGTCTTGGCTTAGCAACGCCACATTGTACATGTAATTTACTAAGATGATTAACTCGCCACCAGTAAAGATTGCCTTTATCCAACAAAACCGTGTTTATCATATCCCTACACCTAACGTTACAACCCTTTAAAAGACCTCTTTGATAATTTATCTTAGGTGCTTACGCCAAAGTGGTGGAGGTTTTTGATCCTTTCCCAAGCCTATGGTAATCTATGTGCTATGACAGGTAGTGAGTGATATTTTTCCATTTCCATTTGTGATATATACCTTTATAACACCCGAGAGATGTGAGTATCCAAACACTATTTGTGAGGTGCTAGTGTATAATTTCCGTGTTTATTTTGGTTAAAGTGGAACGATCATTTGTTGTAATTACTTTTATATTAGTGTTAAATGACCCTTAACTTGTATTTTGATTAGAATAAAAGCGCATTTGCTTGAGGACAAGCAAATCTCAAGTGTAAGGGTATTTGATGAGGCGAAAAGCGTTACGCTTTTAGGGGGTCATTTAAGCCCTAATCCGTAATTATTTGATCAAATATTGCCTTAAATCGTTCCTTTTGTCATTTTAGGTACTTTGGAGAAGAAATCTGGAAAAGGAGGCATTTTTGACATTTTTGGAGCATAAAAGTGAAGAAAACGACAAAGTCTCAAAATATGCTGGAAATTGTACCTGACGGCGTCACGCTTTACAAGGTGACGGCGTCACGTTTTGACAAAGAGGTGGATATGAAGTTACACGAGACGCTCCAGAAAGTTTTAGTTAATTAACACGTGTCGGCGTCACGCTTTGTGACGCCTAGGCCGTCACGTTATATGCTAAAGGGAGACGGCCCATAAAGAAATAGAAGGGGACGGCGGCAGAAGTGGATCTGAGCAATCCAAGAAAGTGTTTTGGCGGCGAGGTGACGGCATCAAGAGCTATAACGTGATGCCGCCAAGTTGTAAAATCTATATATAGTTTTCTAATTTTCATTCATTAAGTGTGCAACTTTTGGGAGAACTTTAGGGATAAACCCTAGGTCGAATTTCACTGTATTTTCAAGGGTTTTTTACCCTTGTTTCATCCATGCTTAATTAAAGATAAGTCTTCCATTAATCAATCAATATGTCTATGTGTTGTTTGATTTTATCTTATGCTTGTCTTTACATTAACATACTAGGCTAGGTTTTTCTTGTGTTTGCTTAGATGTAATGAAACTTAGCTATTGATTATGGGTTGATGGTTGGTTATTAATTGTTGTGGATGGGTGATTTCAATGTTAGGCTTAAGAAAACTGGCTAACTTCCAATTGGTAACATGCTTGAACGTCTTAGGAAACATGAATCGGATGTGTACTACGATTAATTGGTTGTATTTAATGCATAAGTAACTATTAGTGATGCCATGGTTAGGATACTAAACGTGTCGCCATAGGGAGAAGTAGGAGCTTATAGAGTTGGGGAAGGACGTACACGCCCCCACGAATGGTATTAAGGAATACAACCCGTCATCTACACAATTGTAACAAACTAATCAACCGGTAAAAGATAGCTAGGGAGTAATGAAATCTAAGTAAACACACTTTTCTCCATATAAGTTTCACACCCTTTTATTTTATTGTTATTTTATTTTATTTGCATTTGTAGTTAATTGGGTTAGTTGACTAGCAACTAATTCCGCCCAGTCCTTCAAAAACCGAGATTTTACTTGCTTTCATAAAATATAAAAATACAAAAAGAATCATCCCTCACCCTTAGACCTATATAGAGTAGTTTTCAATCCTAACGAACACTATTCCCCAAGTAGAACGATCAATTCCCTGGTACTTGCCACTACACTATACTACATCGGTCAGGTACACTGCCTGGTGGGGATTGCAAGCTTCTCGAGATCCCTTGAGAAGTAAAACCTCTTGCAAGGTTGCAAAACCACGCATCAGTGTCGTTGCTACGCCGTAACTCCATTAGTGGTTACGGCGTAGTCATCATCTTCCAGGAAATTCAGTGTCTTGGATAAGCTATGGCGTAACTATGGGTTGTGGTTACGCCGTAGTTCTTGATTTGAGCTGTTTCATACTTGAACTCCTAGCTATAGCGTAATAAAGAGTTGAGTTACGCCGTAGCTGGCATACTATGTAAATTTATCTTTGATGAGTTCCTTCCATTTTTCGCGTCTCTTTAGCTCCTATACTCATTTTATGACCTGGATACAAAATGTAACGGAATCAAAGTATATATCCATATAATAAATGTAATAAATGAGCATATTAAGGGGAAATTGACACTAAAATATCAGGACTATTTGACGTTATCAAGCTGTTGCTTCTAATAGCAAGAATGCTTGTTTTAATTACGTTGCTTATAATTCTGCTTCTTCTAATTGTATGCATGTTGATTTAATTTTGATAATGTGAATACCAACACCACTAGGACTGCTTCACCAAATCTAAGAAACCATAAGCATAGAGAAAAATGGGCATGGATCCCAACGGGTAGAATATTTGAATATCATGAGTTATTCCCTAGATCCTGCTTTAAGTGGAAACCCACCGGAAGAGTGTTCAAACACGTAGGTTATAGATGCCAACCAGTTAAGAAGTAATCCGAACCTAGCACCACTACAATAGAAAAGTTCAACCCACTAGGTTTGCATTCTATACTGTCTAACTACGTGGAACCACTTTATCAGCGGGTTCCCAATTATCTGTTTCTTGCCTTGATGTGCAGCTTGTCCAAGTGTGCCTCTAGTACCTCGACTCGGGGTGCACCCGACATATGACCGGGAACAAGGCACTGCTCAAGAACTTCATGGCCATATTCTTGGGTATAATGCGTTTTGTGAATGATCACATTGCTAAACTCACCGGCTATGGGGATCTCATTCATGATAAGGTCACAATTCAAAGGGTCAACTTTGTCGAAGAAATAGGTCACAACTTGTTTAGTATTGGCCAATTTGTGAAAGCGGTTTAGAGGTGGCATTCAGAAAACGTGTATTGTTCGCACTCTTGAGGGCGTTGATATTCTCAAAGGCTCCAGGGATTCGAATCTATACCAAATTGCACTTAAAGAATTTGCATCACCAAAACCGATTTGTTTGCTTGTAAAAGCTACATCATCACAAGCCTAGCTATGGCATCGTTGATAAAGATTTATTTGGTACCTTTTTAAGGGGTTATTTAGTCCCACAATCGTATTAATATGATCAAATATTGCCTTAAATCATTTCTTTTTGTATTTTACGTACTTGGGACAGAAAATCATTGGTCTTGTGTTTATACTTTTTATAACATTGCAATATTGGGTCATAGATATTTTGGTTCGAAAATCACATCTCTATTAGATACATAAGCATATCATCTTGCAAAAGTGTGTCGCATTATACATGGATCATTTATAAAAAATAAGGGTAAGTATATTTACACATTAAAAACTCGATTTTCCAGCTTTGTTGGTATAAAAGTAGACCAATTAATGACATTGTTTATAAAAAAACGTTTTTATACATGAAAACTTCAAGCAAGTTTTTATACAAGAAATAACACGGCTATACAAATATTAGAAAACTGAAATATTAGTTAATGAATGTTCTCAAGCATGTGGCATTGTCAATGAATGATTGTGCATTTTTGTTCATTAGACCGGGCGCTATGGTGTAGGTGACTGCAGGTGGTAACACCACCACCGCTCACCATCGCCATTATGGCTAAACAAGGAGCGCACGTGAAAGAGGCAAAGTGTGTAAACTTGTGTAGTTTTATGATTGAATAATAATTGTGAATACGATATAAATAATGCTAAATGATCAAACGGGCTTGGCCCATTACAAACTAAGCTAACACTGAATATTAGTCTATTAACAGCCCTCCGCAGTTGGAGTGGGTGGACACAAAATGCTCAAACTGGTCTGAAATTCATCAAAGAGGGCAGAAGAAAGTCCCTTAGTGAAAATATCGGCATACTGATAACGTGAAGGAACATGCAAAACGTGAACCTATCTTGTAGCAACCTGATCCCAAACAAAGTGAATGTCAATCTTGATATTTTTCGTGTGTTGATGCTGCACGGGATTGGAAGATAAATAAACCACACTGACATTATCACAGTAAAACAATAGTGGCAAAATGTAGAGGAGAGTGAAGCTCTCAAAGAAGATTTCGTAAATAGGACGTCTCAACCACTACATTGGCAACACCACAGTACTTAGCATCAGTACTAGAATGAGAAAAAGTGTGTTAGTCAATTCGGTGGTGCATAACACCTAATGAATTACGCTTTTGTGTATGTGTGTTGGGGGGGGGGAGTATATAGTAGCGTATTTATTAAGTTAGGTGGATGGTGGATAAGTCGATGTGCTCAAAGTTTGATGTGAAGTGTATCATTATAAAACTAGCAGGGTACCTGCGCGTTGCGGTGGCTGGTATCTTGCAATCAAACTTTTTGGCTAGCAATTTTTTTCGATCACATTTTTTTCGTGATCATGATTTTATGCATGGCGAGAATTTTGATATAATACCTTTATCACACACTATTTTATGTTAAAATGCCAAGCATACGTGCATCGCGATGCAATGGCGATACCAAAATGTTTAGTCAGTAGTATTATGAGGTTGTGATGACTGACGGTGAAAGGTATTTGCTAAGAGTAGATGTTATGTAATATTTGTCACAATATTATATAACGTGTAAACATAGAGAATCTCCGTGCTTTATATGTTTACACGTCTTCATACTTTATAAATCATCTGAAAATCTTCGCACTTTGACGTATACGATTTTTATCAATTGAATTTATTGCAAAATGATGAGGATTTTAAAAAACTTGTCCTAAAGTACGTATATGTTAAATGTTTTTTTGAATATGCAAATTTTATAAAAATTAAATGTTCATAACCAAACCAAAATTTGGCATTAAACTTACATTAATGAATGCTCTAAATAATTATGTGTAAATAATGATTCTTTAAAGCATTATACATGATTAATCATTTGTACATGTTGCATATTAAGTTTTATTGCTTAGAATTAAAGCATTTAATGGAGGAAAATGTATCCCTAGATAGTTAGATAAACAAATATACAATAAATATCATTTAATGTACTTGATGACATGAACAAAAATATATTTATAGTATTATCTAAAATTTGTGTGGTTCTAATTAAAGTACGAAATTCAGAGCTAACATTTTCTATTACGAGATGTGGAAAACCCGTGTGTTGCATGAATTGTATCTTAATGTTGACTGGGAATTGTTTTAGTAAGTTGTCGAGTTGATAACGTCTAATTTGAGTAAACATGTTTGGATAACATTGCAATTTTATAGTTTTTGATAAGGATTTATTTGATACGTTTTTAGGGGGTCATTTAAGCCCTAAGTCGTGTTTTTATGATCAAATATTACCTCAAATTGTTTCTTTTCATTCTAGGTACTTGAGACGTGATTTTTGGAATATGGAGCATTTTGGAGCTTTTCAGACGTTTTTATGCTCAAGAATGAAGAAAACAAGAAAATTCAAGTTTTTACACTTGACGGCGTCAGCTCGTCAGGCTTTGGAGCTGACGCCATCACCTTATGATAAAGATGGAGGATTTCTATAACGTGACGCCCTAGAAGAATTTGTCAAGTTTACACCTGACGGCGTCAAGTACAAAATCCTTGAGGCCGTCAGGTATTAAGTTAAAGAGAGACGGCCCAGAAGTTTTAATAAGTGACTGCGTCAGAAGAACTTTTAGGTGAGTCGAAACCCTAAAAGCGGCGATCTGACGGCTTCAGGACCTATAACCTAATGCCGTCAGAGTTGTATCTCTATATATATTTTAGGATTTTTCATTCGTTAAGTGGTGGAACTTTGTGTACAAACCCTAGTCCGACTTTTGCAGTAAATTTAGGGTTTCAAACCTCTTTTCTTCCATGTTCAATTAAAGATAAGTTCTTCCTTTAATCATTCAATATGTCTATGTGTTGTTTGATTAATTGTTTGTCTTTTCTTTACATTAACATGCTAGCTTAGGTTTATTTGTGTTTGCTTAGATCTAATGAAACCTAGTTATTGATNTTCTATCATGCGCCGCATATGAAACTTTGGTCAACGAAGAAGATCAAGCTTGTTCTACTCCAGATACGCCACATTACACTTATGACATACGGCGTATCACTATCAAGACTTCACTAGATACAATCCAAGACACTGAAGGACATGCGCCGCATAAAAGATCAAGATACGCAGCATCTGAAGACGGCGTATGAATATTCTAGAATATTTTAATCTTGGACCCCACGCGAAGTTAATTCAATGCGCCGCATCTACTTACTTGATGCGCCGCATCGTGTCCTCAGACAGAAACTGTAAATACCCCAAGACTTACATGAATTTTGTGTGAAACAAAACCCTAAGGAGACGAACTCAGTCGAAGAAGCATCACAAGACACACCCCAAACGAAGATATTAGAGCTGTAAGAAGGTTCTGCATGTATTTTGTTAATACAAATATCGCTTAAAAACGTTATTTATATTTTACGATCTTTGCTAAGTTTTGTTAACGACAAAATGTAAACTTTAGTTTTTAGTAAAACACAATTATAGATTAAGACTTGCATAACTAGACTTTATTTCATATAAACATTTGCTACATTTACATTTCATATAAAACATAACATTTTTATATTTCCTAAAATAGAAAATGTACATGACATCATGATATGCATTATGAGCATTTATGGAAAGGTTGAGTGTTTGACTTTCCATAAGACTTCTTACGCATTTTAGAAAGTTTTTTACTCTATCTATTGTGTGTTTGACTAGTAGGAACATGGATGTGACATTGATTAATATGGAAAGATTTCTTGCACATTAGTCTGTCAGACCTGGCGGAACCTTGTGAGTACACGGACGGAACCCATGGTTTGGTTCCGCTGTGTCCGCCAGGGTGCTGACTTGTTTGGGTATAAATACCAAACCACTTGCAAGAAATCATCTATCACTTCTCATTATAATTTACACATACATTCTCATTACATTCATCTAACTCATTAACACTTCATTTGTGTGAGATCTTTTGTAGCAAAGGAGACCACAAGTTCATACCAAAAGTTACAAGGTTCAACATAAAGTTGCAAGTCTTGTTAGCTTAGTCTTGTATAAACTAGTGTGGTTTATACATCTATTCATTGTGTACTTAAGTAGTGATCGGTTAGTATTTTAGGCCTTAAAATACATAGTGTGACGGGAGTGGTTGTACCCTTGTAAAAGAACTCGACATCTAGCTTTGTGTCGGCAATCTTGTGTAAGCGACGTGTAAGGTTTTCTCCGCCGGTGAAAGGAGCTTGTTGACTAGTTAAAGAAACTCTCGAGTTGGATACTCGAGGTGTGGAGTAGGGAAAGGAAAAAGAGTCCTTGTAGCCGAACCACGATAAACTATCGTGTTGTGGTTTGATTGTTTCTTTCGTTACTCTTGCATATTATATATTGTCTTGTAGTTTAGATCTTTGATTAAACGTAAAGTTTCAAAAGATAATTAACTTAAAAACTGGTAAACTATTCAACCCCCCTTCTAGTTTTCCATAATTGGCATCAAGAGCTACATTACTCAAGCTTTTAAAATATATTGTGTTTTAAAACTTGAAACGATCCATGGATTTTAAAAATTACAAAGAAGGGCAATCTATGCAAAGACCACCACTATTTGAAGCTAATGGTTTCATATATTGGAAAAATCATTTTGAAACTTACGTGATGTCAAAAGATATAGACATATGGTATATAATTATTAATGGTGATAACATAGCTAATTTTAAAGATGGTAAAAATGGTAAAGATGAGGATAGCTCTTTTACCAAACATAATGAAGATCAAAAGAAATTGATTGCTAAAAATAATGAGGCAAAAATGATGCTTTACAATGCTTTACCAAAGAAAGAACATGAAAGGGTCTTTATGTGTAAAACCGCTAAAGAAATTTGGCAATCTTTAATAGTCACTCATCAAGGGAATTCACAAGTTAAAGATAACAAAATTGATCTTCTTGTTCAACAATATGAGCAATTTACTATTCCCGAAGATGAGATTATTGATTGTGCTTTTGCTAGGTTTAACACTATTATTACTTCACTTAAAGCACTTGATGAATCTTTTTGTAGCAAGAATTTTGTCAGGAAATTCCTTAGAGCACTTCATCCGAAGTGGAGAGCCAAGGTGACGGCAATTGAAGAATCTAAGGATCTTTCAAGCATGTCACTTGATGAGCTAATTGGAAACCTCAAAGTTCATGAAATGGTGATGGAAAAAAATTCGGAAATAATTAAAGGCAAGAAAGAAAAAAGTTAACGACAAAATGTAAACTTTAGTTTTTAGTAAAACATAATTATAGATTAAGACTTGCATAACTAGACTTTATTTCATATAAACATTTGCTACATTTACATTTCATATAAAACATAACATTTTTATATTTCCTAAAATAGAAAATGTACATGACATCATGATATGCATTATGAGCATTTATGGAAAGGTTGAGTGTTTGTCTTTCCATAAGACTTCTTACACATTTTAGAAAGTTTTTTACTCTATCTATTGTGTGTTTGACTAGTAGGAACATGGATGTGACATTGATTAATATGGAAAGATTTCTTGCACATTAGTCTGTCAGACCTGGCGGAACCTTGTGAGTACACAGACGGAACCCATGGTTTGGTTGAGCCGTGTCCGCCAGGGTGCTGACTTGTTTGGGTATAAATACCAAACCACTTGCAAGAAATCATCTATCACTTCTCATTATAATTTACACATACATTCTCATTACATTCATCTAACTCATTAACACTTCATTTGTGTGAGATCTTTTGTAGCAAAGGAGACCACAAGTTCATACCAAAAGTTACAAGGTTCAACATAAAGTTGCAAGTCTTATTAGCTTAGTCTTGTATAAACTAGTGTGATTTATACATCTATTCATTGTGTACTTAAGTAGTGATCGGTTAGTATTTTAGGCCTTAAAATACATAGTGTGACAGGAGTGGTTGTACCCTTGTAAAAGAACTAGACATCTAGCTTTGTGTCGGTAATCTTGTGTAAGCGAGGTGTAAGGTTTTCTCCGCCGGTGAAAGGAGCTTGTTGACTAGTTAAAGAAACTCTCGAGTTGGATACTCGAGGTGTGGAGTAGAGAAAGGAAAAAGAGTCCTTGTAGCCGAACCACGATAAACTATCGTGTTGTGGTTTGATTGTTTCTTTCGTTACTCTTGCATATTATATATTGTCTTGTAGTTTAGATCTTTGATTAAACGTAAAGTTTCAAAAGATAATTAACTTAAAAACTGGTAAACTATTCAACCCCCCTTCTAGTTTTCCATAATTGGCATCAAGAGCTACATTACTCAAGCTTTTAAAATATATTGTGTTTTAAAACTTGAAACGATCCATGGATTTTAAAAATTACAAAGAAGGGCAATCTATGCAAAGACCACCACTATTTGAAGCTAATGGTTTCATATATTGGAAAAATAATTTTGAAACTTACGTGATGTCAAAAGATATAGATCTATGGTATATAATTATTAATGGTGATAACATAGCTAATTTTAAAGATGGTAAAAATGGTAAAGATGAGGATAGCTCTTTTACCAAACATAATGAAGATCAAAAGAAATTGATTGCTAAAAATAATGAGGCAAAAATGATGCTTTACAATGCTTTACCAAAGAAAGAACATGAAAGGGTCTTTATGTGTAAAACCGCTAAAGAAATTTGGCAATCTTTAATAGTCACTCATCAAGGGAATTCACAAGTTAAAGATAACAAAATTGATCTTCTTGTTCAACAATATGAGCAATTTACTATTCCGTAAGATGAGATTATTGATTGTGCTTTTGCTAGGTTTAACACTATTATTACTTCACTTAAAGCACTTGATGAATCATTTTGTAGCAAGAATTTTGTCAGGAAATTCCTTAGAGCACTTCATCCGAAGTGGAGAGCCAAGGTGACGGCAATTGAAGAATCTAAGGATCTTTCAAGCATGTCACTTGATGAGCTAATTGGAAACCTCAAAGTTCATGAAATGGTGATGGAAAAAAATTCGGAAATAATTAAAGGCAAGAAAGAAAAAGTGAAGTCTATTGCATTGAAAGCTAGAGTTCAATCAAGTAATGATGAAGAATCTAGCTCGGATAGTGATGATGAAGAATTTCCAATGGCCGTTAGAGACTTCAAAAAGTTCTTTCGAAGACGAGGAAAGTTTGTAAGGCAACCTAAGGATGATAAGAAAGCTTCCCGAAAAGATCGTGACGACAAGAAAGAAAAGGGAGAAAGAAAGTGCTTTAGGTGTGGAGACACAAGTCATCTCATAGGAGAATGTCCAAAAACACCCAAAAGTAAAACTCAACGAGCTTTTGTAAGTGGTACTTGGAGCGATAGTGAAGATGATGACGAAGAGCCAAAGAACGAAGAAATTGCTCTCATGGCTCAAGACTCAAATGAGGTACAATCCGACTCATCTTGTTCTTCTATTGATGATGATACATTACAGAAAGAATATAGCAAACTTTGTGAACTAAGTCTAAAAATCATAAACAAAAACAAATTTTTGAAAACCAAAAAGAAATTTTTGGAAAATGAAGTATATGAACTAAAAGAAAAAGCTAAGAGGTTAGAAAAGAGTAAAAGTATTGACACATTGTGCAAATCATGTGAAGAGTTTAAACTCGAAATTGAGAAACTTAAAGCTACTCAAAATGATCTAATCAAACAAACCTCAAAGTTTAAAAAGTTTGATAAAAGTATTTCTTGTGCGGATGAAATAATGAAGCTCCAAAAGTCACCATTTGATAAAACGGGATTAGGTTTCATGAAATTAGAAACGCTAAAGAGTCAAACAAAACAAGATGAGAAAGCACAAGAAACTAACAAAACTGCTATAGACATCCACGGACCAGACGGAACCCAAAACAGGGTTCCGCCTGTTGAACACAAAGGTTTCGCAGGGTCTGCAGCAGAAAAACTAGTTTCTACGCCGGACCGTACTAAATTCGTTAAAGTCACAAATAAGTCCAAAATTAGTATAAATGATACAAAACTAAAGCCAGCTATTAAGGTTGGAGTAGGACTTGGTAGAAATGAATTTAGAACTAAAATCACTCAACCGAGACCTAAAACTCCTATTCCTAAACGCCCCTTTCCAAAGAGCAACTACAACATGCAACCAAACTACCAACATGGTTGGAACCAAAACACACCTAGACATTACCAAACTCCAAATTACATGTCATGGAACCCATATCTTCCATTTCCATACATGGATCAAGTTAATGGAATGTTTAACCAAAATGGACCCATGAGATATTGGGGACCAAATGTTTGAGTGTTTTGTATAAAATAGGTGTGCTTCAAAGTTAATTTGGAACCGGATGAATGGATCAAAGATAGTGGTTGCTCAAGGCACATGACGGGGAACAAAAGCCTCTTCTCAACTTATCAAAAATGTGATGGAGGTAATGTCACGTTTGGTAGCAAGGCTAAATGCAAAATCATCGGAAAAGGTACAATCTCTCATGACTCTCTCTCTCTCTCTCTATAGATGATGTAGCTCATGTTGATAACTTAGGCGTTAATCTCCTTAGTATTAGCCAACTTTGCCGAAAAAAGTATAACGTGCTTTTTAGTGAAAATGGAAGCAAAATACTTAAAGATGGCATAACCATAGCTAGAGGTGTTCTTAAGAACAACGTGTATGTCATGAAGATGGATCAAACATCTAGAGACAAACTTTGTCTCACCTCATTAGATGAATCTTCAACTTTATGGCATAGACGCTTAGGACACGCTAATATGAGACTTATTCAAAACCTCTCATCTAAAGACCTAGTTCGAAACCTACCCAAGTTGAATTACGACCAACACTTTTGTGATGCTTGCAAAGTCGGTAAACAAGTTCATAGTAGCCATAAGGCTAAAAATGTAGTGTCTACATCTAGGTGTCTAGAACTTTTACATATGGATTTGTTTGGTCCATCCGCTATACAAAGTTATGGAGGAAACTTCTATACCTTAGTTATAGTAGATGACTACTCAAGATATACTTGGACAAAATTTTTGAAAAGTAAAAACGAAGCTTTTGACCAATTTGAAATTCTTAGTAAGAAAATTCAAAATCAATTAGGAACATACATTGTGTCTATTAGAACGGACCACGGTCGTGAGTTTGACGATGAAATACAATTTGGAAAATTTTGTGATAAAAATGGTATAACACATAATTTCTCGGCACCATGCACTCCTCAATCTAACGGTGTAGTAGAACGTAAAAACCGGCCTTTACAAGAGATGAGTAGAACAATGCTTAATGAACAAAACATTCCTCAAAAGTTTTGGTGTAACGCCGTTGACACGTCAACCTATATTCTAAATCGTGTCTTAATTAGACCATTTTTGAACAAAACTCCATATGAACTATATAAAGGTAAAAAGCCCACATTAGGATATTTTAGAGTGTTTGGGAGTATATGCTTTATTCTTAACACCAAGGATTATCTCACCAAATTCGACCCAAAGTCTTATGAAGGTGTGTTTCTTGGATATTCACAAAGTAGTAAAGCTTACACTGTTCTAAATAAAGAAACCTTAAGAGTCGAGGAATCGTTAAACGTAACATTTGATGAAAGTCCACCTCCCTCTAAGACATCACCTTTGGTAGATGATGAATTAGTTGAAAGTCAAATAATGGAAAATCAAGAAATCATAGAAAATGACAAAGAAGAAGAACCAACAAACCAAGAAATTGTCAATTTTAAAGAATCCAAAAGTCATCCATTAGATAGTGTCATAGGAAATATCAATGAAAGAACACTAAGATCAAAAGTCCAAAATGAAAGTAACTTCTTTTGTTTCGTGTCAACTATTGAACCAAAAAATGTAAACGAAGCTATAAAAGATGAATCATGGGTAATAGCCATGCAAGAAGAATTAAACCAATTTGTTAGGAATGATTTTTGGACATTAGTTCCTCAACCGAAAAGTCAAACAATAATTGGAACAAAATGGGGTTTTCGTAATAAAATCGATGAAAATGGCGTAGTGTCTAGAAACAAAGCTAGGCTAGTGGCACAAGGATATAATCAACAAGAAGGCATTGACTACGATGAAACTTTTGCTCCGGTTGCTAGGCTCGAGTCAATAAGAATATTACTTGCATATGCATGCGCACACAATTTTAAACTCTTTCAAATGGACATCAAAAGTGCATTCTTAAACGGATTTATAAATGAAGAAGTGTATGTTCCTCAACCACCGGGCTTCATCGACTTTGAAAAACCTAATCATGTTTACAAACTTAAAAAGGCTTTATACGGACTTAAGCAAGCTCCAATAGCATGGTATGATCGACTTAAAACCTTCCTAGTAGACCATAAGTATACCATGGGACTAGTAGATAATACTCTCTTCACTAAGAAGAAAGGCACACATATTATCATAGTCCAAATATATGTTGATGACATTATATTCGGTTCAACTTGTCAAGAATTATGTGTTGATTTCTCAAGAATCATGCATGATGAGTTTGAAATGAGTATGATGGGAGAACTCAACTTTTTCCTAGGACTCCAAATCAAACAACTAGAAGATGGTATCTTCTTTAATCAATATAAATACATTAAGGATATGCTTAAGAAATTTGGTCTAGAAGATTCAAAACCAATCAAAACACCTATGTCCATGGAAATCAAACTTACCAAGGATGAGGAAAGTGAATCCGTAGATAGCACTAAATATAGAGGTATGATTGGAAGTCTACTTTACCTAACGGCTAGTAGACCCGACATTATGTTTAGTGTTTGACTATGTGCCCGATTTCAAGAAGACCCTAAAACAATTCACCTTAAAGCCGTAAAAAGCATCTTTAGATACATTAAGGGTACTACACACTTAGGATTATGGTATCCCAAAGGAACGGGAGTAGACACCATAGTGTATGCCGACTCGGACCATGCCGGTGACTATGTTGATAGAAAAAGTACAAGTGGTATTTGTACCTTTATTGGACATTGTCTCACCTCATGGTTCTCTAAGAAGCAAACGACTCTCGCTATCTCAACAACGGAAGCCGAATACGTATCGGCCAGAAAAGCATGTCAACAAGCTCTTTGGATGAAGCAAGCTCTTGTCGACTACGGAATTCAACTTAACGATATCTCCATTCTTTGTGACAACAAGGGAGCCATAGATCTTAGCAAGAATCCAGTTCAACATGCTCGTACTAAATATATTGAAATCCGTCTTNCGACTCTCGCTATCTCAACAACGGAAGCCGAATACGTATCGGCCAGAAAAGCATGTCAACAAGCTCTTTGGATGAAGCAAGCTCTTGTCGACTACGGAATTCAACTTAACGATATCTCCATTCTTTGTGACAACAAGGGAGCCATAGATCTTAGCAAGAATCCAGTTCAACATGCTCGTACTAAATATATTGAAATCCGTCTTCATTTTCTTTGTGACAACGTTCAAAAAGGAAACATCTCAATTGAGAAAGTTTCTTCCGAAAACAACATCGCTGACATTCTCACAAAACCTCTTAAAAGAGAACCATTTAACCTTCTTAGGCTTGGCTTAGGATTAATGGAACCTACATTATAGTTCTGAACGTTAGAATAAAATCACAAAAATCAAAACAAATCAAGAAAAATTTTCATATGCTGATGCGGCGGAACCCTGCGACAAAAAGGGCGGAACCTCATTTTTGGTTCCGCCGTATCCGCCAACCTGCAGCAACTTTTCCTTATTTTATATTAAACCAAACACCCATTATCTCATACCACCACTTCCAAACTGCTACTATTCACTTCACCACTCATCCAAACCAACGAAAATTTGGTCATCTCTTCATTCACATTGCTCTCTTATCATCATTGTAAGTTTTCTAAACATAATCATACTCCTGATCTGCGTCTAGGAATTCTATTTTTGCACAGAATCTAAAACTTGGGGTTATGCATCAACTTGAAAATTTCATATAGAAAATTAGTGGTTAAACTAAACTAATCATGCTTCCCATAGTTAGGAATTGCATCATTGTAAGACATTAACATGTTTACTAAAACACCCCATGTCAAATTCTTGCAAAAATTTCTCACAAATAGGACAAATATTTTTTCGTCTCATATTGTAAATACAAAATAAAAACGTTATGTTTAAAACATCACTTGCATAATGTCTCTTGAATGCTAAAGGGAATACATAACTAATATGTATTTTCGGGTACATTCAAACGAAGCTACATTAACTTAAGAGCGTTTGGGTTATCATTTGTTTACAACTAAAACTTGCATCATAAAACGCTTTTAGCATCAATAATGAGTCAAGATAACCGCACCTCCACATTGTTTTCATATAGGCACACTGATGAGACGAAAAATGTTACGTTTTTAGGGGTCGGTTTGAGTCCTAATTCGTATGTTTTTGGTTTGGATTTCACCCAAAGTCGTTTCTTTTCTCATTTTAGGTACTTTTGAAGGGAAAATCACAAAAGAAGCATTTTCGGGCGTTTTCGGAGTGAAAAAGTGCGGAAAACAACAAAAACTCAAAAGACCTTGAAGATTACAGAAGGTGACGCCGTCACACTCTACAAGGTGACGCCGTCAGGAACAAGTGAAGTCCAGAATTGGAAAAATACTCGTGACGGGCCAGAGAGTTCGTAGTGCAAATTGGTGACGCCGTCAACCAAGGCCGTCAGATCTGGAACCAGCAATTATGACCACGTCAATCAAGGCCGTCAGGAAACCCTAATCGCCGAGCTGACGACGTCACCTATTGGGCTGACGCCGTCAGCCCGCGTTTTCTATATATATAGAACGATTTTTCTTTATTTTATATAACCTAGTGGAACTTTAGACGAATTTTGGAGTGGAGAACTTTAGGGTTAAACCCTAGTACGTGTATTACAGACCTTAGAGGGTATCCTAACCCCTCTAACTTGCATGTTTAATCCAAGATAAGTCTTTATTCATACAATATGTCTATGTGTTGTGTGATTTATGCTTGTGCTTGTCTTTCTTTCAACATGCTAGGCTAATTTACTTTGTGTTTGCTTAGATCTAATGAAACCTAACTATTGATTATCATGTGATGTGTATGTTGTGATTGTATTTGGGTGAATGTTTCATCTACGTTAGACTAGAGAAAACTGGCTAATCTCCTATACGGTAACAAGCTTGAACGTCTTTAGAAACGTGAATCGTATGTGCGTTATCGATTTTAAGGTAGTATTTCATGCATAGGTTGCTATCGGTGAGCTCATGATAGGATGCTTGACGTATCGTCATAGAGTGAGGTAGGAACTTATAGAGTTAGGGAATTGAACGCACTCCCTACGACTTGTTAGGAATACACCCGTCATCCACGCAAACTCAACATACTAATTACATGGTAAAAGATAGTTAGGGAGTAATGAAATCTAAGTAAACACTATTCTCCACCACTGATTTTCTCAAAACCAAAAAAATACAAAAATATAAGTAGCTTAGAAGTAGATAACTTGGGTTAGTTGACTAGCAACTAATTTCGCCCACTCCTTCAAACCCGAGATTTTTACATGCTTTCATAAAAATATAAAAATACAAAAAAGAATCTTCCCTCACCCTTAGACCTAGATTAGAGTAGTTTTTAGCCTAACGAACACTATTCCCCTAGAGAACGATCAATCCCCCGGTACTTGCCACTACACTATACTACATCGGTCAGGTACACTGCCTGGTGGGGATTGCAAGCTTCTCGAGATCCCTCGAGAGGTAAAACGTAGTGCGTGTTGCAATCCACGCGCATCACACACACTAGACCATTCACATTGTAGAAATCATTACTTGAACTAAAAATGCAAAATTTTTTGTTTTCTAGGAATCATCATGCCTCCTGCAACTCATTATGATCATAAGGAAACCATTCACTACCTACCCAAACACCCCAAAACCAAAGGCCTTACCGAAGCCCAAAGGGACTGTTAGGACCTGAGTTTATGGTCCTAACACGTAAATGGAACGACATTCACGGGATTACATTATCTATCTTGTTTAGCCAAAACACACGGACTAGTTATGTAATATTGTCATAGTTGTGAGTGTGTTAGACTTTATATACCCCTCCATACTTCCATGGAGGGGTGAGACTTTGTGTTATTTCCTTTCACTTTTCCTTATCAATAAAACACCTAGTATTTCCCTTCTCTCTCTAACTTTCTCTCACTAACCATGGAGGTCTTGTTCTTCCATACAACCCGACCTCCCGAACCACAAATCAACATAAAACTACGATCCAACAAGTGGCATCAGAGCCAAGGTTTTTTTAGTTCGTTGATTTGTGGTTGAATCTTGTTAAAAAGATGTGTACTTGAAACTGCCTGCAAGGTTCTTTAACTGCTTTTACATATTATTTTCGTCTAAATATTGCTGACAGTTTTATGGTATCAAAATGGTCAATAAGGCTTCAACCTTTCATAACCAGTATCATGTACCTGTTTATTGTGGTCATTCTTGTACCTCAATAACAGTTTTTTATGTGAAAGTTATTATCTTTATGACTTTTATGTACCAACCCCAGTGAAATATTTGAGGTCAAATTAGTTATTATCTTTGGTCCAAACATGGTCTCAAGAAGCTGGTCATATTCTGCATCTAAAAAGTGGTCAAATATTTGGTCAAATGGTCGGAAAAGTCATCGGAATCTGGGTTTTTGGTCAGAAACTCATCGGATACTGGGATACGTCGCCAGAAATGGAGGTCAAATAGTCAAAACCCTCTATTATCGAAATTTCTTGTATAAGAAATTTTCAAAAAAAACTGGTTATCGAGAACCCAAAGCCCTAAATTGTCGAAATCATCTTTCTCGATAACCAAAACCCTAAACTGTCGAAATCACGATCTCGATAACTGTGTTATCGAAATCACGTTATCGAAATCGTGTTATCGAAATCACGTTATCGAAATCACGTTTTCGACAAGTGTTCTCGATAAGTGGCCAGAAAAAGAAGAATGAGATGAAGCAGATAGACCATGACCACAAACCAAAATCAAGGACTCGAGATCTCAGTTTATTGTTCACTTGTTTCCAATCTTTAAAGATTTCATTTGTGTGAACAAAACTACATCATAGATCTATCATCACCCAAGACCACTCAAACATTTCAACTCTCATCTAAATCTAAGAATCTGTAATGCAAAAGTAAAAATTACCATGATCTCAGTCTTGCGTTGACTCGTATATCGTATAGATACAAGGATCTTATAGATCTTTGCGAATCAAACGCCAACCCATCATTGATCTAAATCGTTAACTGAAAAAGAACATAACAAATAAGATCTCAGATTTATTTCTTATTCGTGTAGATTATTAGACCTTATAAGGTCCAATACACGAAAAGAAAAATATCCTCATCGACCCTTATCTTTTTTCTATACGAATCTATAAGGAAAAAGAATAATAACAAACTAGTTATTTTCTTTCCTTGTTTCGTCCAACCACATTCAAAACAACAACAAAATGGAGCCATAAATCATCTACAAAACCTACCTTAGATCTCCTTTACGAGATCTTGAAGCCGCGTATTGTGCTCGAACAGTTGTAATTTACCATGGAAGGCGACTGATGGTCATGTGGCATGGTGGACGTTTCAATTATTGCTTGTGTTTGTACATTTGAAAGAGATGTAGCTCGGTTTTTGATGGGAGATGAATGAGATTAGAAGAGTTGTGAGATGAGGAGAAATGTGGTAGGCGGATTGTTATGAGATATGTGTGGGATTAGGGTTAGATGATGTGAGGCTAATTAGGGTTGTGATAGTTATAACAACTTTTAAGCAGTTGCTACATGGACCGGGTATAAGGAGTTGGTGTTGGGCCGAATATTAAATATGTTGATCCGAAATTTCTTTTGGGCTGAAAAGTTATATCAAGCGATTTGGGTTGTGCTATATTGGATTTGGCTTGTGTTATATCAAAATGTATTGGGCTGAAACAATGATTAAGTATCAACTGTATTTTAATACATTGTATAATTTTTGGTATAATAGTTGGCTTAAAGGAGTGGTATTTTGGTTGTGCAAATTTTCACGGGGATACGGATACAATTTTTGACAAGATCGGGATTTACCATTATCGAGTTCACTTAAACCGTCACAAGGCTAGATATGGGCATTCAACCACAAGATGTGACTACGGCGATAATTTTTATTATTTATTTGAGATTAAAGTGGAATTTCACGGGTGCGTGTACTTAGTATCTTGAAGATGTCGAGTCAGGCGATAATTCTTCGAGATCCTTGTTTGAGCTTTTGACCGTACA